>VKOC01024296.1:0-47305 GCA_009364415.1 Spea multiplicata | reverse complement strand
TCTTAAGCATGGGATACATTTTTAATTGCTTAAAAGGACATATATGTCATGTTTTACTTTGCTATGTAACCCCTCCCAGCCCCTCTTCCCTACAGAGTGGTCCCAAGTCCCTGTGTGCATTTGACAGTTTCATCGCTGTTACTAGGACAGAAAACTTTTGTAACCCTTTGCGTAGACAAATGGACAAACATATTCAGTACACAAGGAGACACTTTCTGTATGACGTACAACCAAAATTAAGGCCAGCATCACAAGGGAGTGGTGTCAAACATTCTTATGATCATTTAAGTTAATCAGTGTTAAGTTATAATGTAATGAAGGTAAGATAGCACCTTGGTAATTACAGTTATAACAAAATGTACACATTTTTAATATCTTTACAGAGTATTCACTGCTTACTGGCTTATTAACTACATGATCCTCAAAATAAGAGATCTACACATGAATTAAAAAAAAAGTTCTGCTATCCTTGGTTTATAGAGCGAAAAATTACATTCAAAGACAGTGTTAAATTGAATATTAAACCCCGGACACGCCATTGTGTCATGTACAGTACCATGCATATTTAAAATATAGAGATAACCATTTGCAGAAAAAAGTTTTAGGGCTCACTTTAAACTTGATGGAACCATCATTTATGTTTTATCAGCTAATCTTGGTTTAATGTATATGCATTATGGAAATACTGTTTTATTTTACCATATATTTATCCAGTATTATTGGCAATATATTTGAGGACATAGCCTTACAAACTTGAATATTATAGTAACTTGCCTCATTCCATATATTTTCAACATGACCTTCACAGCCTCTGCAGTGTATGGCATCCACTTAATGTATCTACAAATATAATATATTTACTTTTACTTAAATAGTCTATAAACATTTTAGGCGCTATTTCAAAGCTTCTGAGTTTGTGGAGGTATTTTCAAATGAAATGGTTGTGCATTCTGCATTTCACGATGTGTCATTAAAATGTATCTAGAAGTGTAAGATGTAAAATAGCCATCTAAAGCACATCTTAATTTGGTTGGTTTATTTTATTTGTTCTTTTCATTTGCAGAGTCTCATACTATATATTACAAAATAGGAGTCCAAAATGTAAAATCCTTCTTACAGTCTCATGATTCTTACCAAGAACCTTGTAGCCCCCTAGACAAAGAATTACCATCCTGGATACCACAGGACAAGGCCATAGCCTTTTATTGAAGTAATTAAAAGGTTAGCACCAACATAATTGCAAAGAAAAAGTATGAGAACAACTCAATTGAGAAACATTTTAACATACTTGTGCCTTTACGGAGGAAAAAAAACTATTGTCATTGGCCCCATTAGTGTAGCGGAGTAGCGGAGACAAGGCGAGCCGGGTCTGGTACACGAAGGGTCAATAAGTAGCGGAGTCAAGGTGAGCCGGGTCTGGTACACGAAGGGTCAATAATTAGCGGAGTCAAAGCAAGCTGGGTCTGGTACACAAAGGGTCAATAAGTAGCGGAGTCAAAGCAAGCCGGGTCTGGTCCACAACAATCAGGAATAACGAGCACTCAGGCGATAGGTAGGGAAGCACAATAACTGAACACTGAGCAAAGCTCGGTGCTCGGTTTTAAACTTGCCGCTCGGTTACGCCCCGCCTCTCGGGGTGGGAAATCAACCGAGCACACAAACAAACAATAAAGTTTGGTAGAGGGCGCGGGTAGCGGGTACTCCGGTGAGTCGCTGCGGCGTATTCTGACCGCTGGACCCTGACACCTTCATTGGGTTATGCCAGAGGAGGCCCCTGATGGTAACCTTTACGGACTGCTGGCAACCAATAGAGTCGCTCATATAGACTTTTAAACTCCTGGTGCCGTAACTTGGCCGGGAGAGACCGCAGATAAATGTCAGTACGTACGACCAATAAAGTCGCTTGTACGGACATTTAACTGATAGCACTGGTCTCCCTGTTCTATCTGCCGGACAAGTTGCTGCATTAGGATTTTAAAATTCTGTACGAGCGACCAATAGAGTCGCTCGTACAGAATTTTAAAATCCTGCTGCGTAACTTGTTGCACCTTAAGGGGTTAATTGGTTGATGCCAGAGGAGGTCCCTGTAGGCAACCAATAGGCTCAATCGCACTGCCCTGTAACCTCTGACGGCAAACCTACGGATTTCCGCTTCCATCAACTCCCAAAATGCGCGAAGATAAGGTAGGCTAGATGGGGAAGGGACCGGGGAGATTAGTAGATGAAGGCGATCGCGGAGATTCTTCGTGTGTGTGTCTTTGTCCACGTTTTACCACCGATGTCTTCTGTTCTTCAGGTCTTCAAAACGAACATGAAAACACTCTCCGTGACACTCTCTGTGACTCTCAAAGCCCTTCACAGCGGTTCCCCTAACTAAATCTCCTCACTCATCTCTAAATACACTCCTAACAGGTTTCTCCACTCATCCAATGTTCTCCTTATATCCTCTTCTCTGATTCCTAACTCTGATGTGCGCTTACAAGATTTCTCAAGGGCTGCCCCTATCCTCTGGAATGGCATTTTCCCCCTGCCTTAGGTCCTTCAAAAAATCCCTCAAGTCCCTCTCCTGCAATACTTACACTAGCGTGGCTAGTCCTTGCCTAACATTGGCACTTTTACCTTTTTACCTATTGTGTAATACACCCTAACTCCCTTTAGACTGTAAGGTTCTTTTAGGAGGGCCCTCATCACCTGTTTCTGTAAGTCAAATTGCATACTACTTGTTATGTCCTGTCTACCTATTGTACAGTGATATGGAATTTGATGGCTATAGAAAACAATAAATAATAATAATAATCCCCCCCTACTCCCTGGGAAGAAAAATTAAATAAAAAAGTACTTCTAAGTAACTATATAAGAAGGGAAAACAGCAGATTTACTACACACTACAGCAGATTTTCAACAAAACACTGAAAAGGGTTAAATGATATGAACCCTGAAAAAGCTTCAGGTTTAATTGGTTGTCTGGTTGAAAGCCGAAATCAGACTGAAGGATGCATCACGTTTGCCCTTAAAGGCCAATCTTCAATTCTAATGGGAAGAAAATCGACAAAGAAGCACTGGTGAGTAGTATAGAATTGCTAAGCAGAGTGTGGGCAATTTTCAGGGATGTCAGGATTTTTTCACTCTCTCTAAAGCAGTTAACATTAAAATAGTTGGTAATATAAAAAACAGTCTGCTTACAAACTCTTTACTCATTCAGAAATATAAGAAAAATGGTTAGTGATTAACAGCAATAACTTTGTTTATAGACTAATTCACCAAACTATATATTTCAAGACAAGAAAGATTTTCATTTGAAACCATATTTATATATGTTTATAATATAAGACATTATTTTGTATGAATAACATTTTAGGGAAGAGGGGAAATGAAAAAAAAATTCACAGTTTTACACAAAACATAAATTGTACACATCTAGAACAAAATGAAAATAAATATATATGGCAAATATTACAAGCATCACTTTTGTTTTTTGTTTTTTAATTGGAGATAATGCTGTGACTTCAGTAGTGGTTACATATAGTCATGTGAAAAAGAAAACACACCCTCTTTGAGTGCTATGGCTCTACAAATCAGGACATAATCATCTGTCCCTTAGCAGGTCTAACATAGGTTAATACAACCCCAGATGAAAAACAACACATGACATATTACGCTGTCATGATTTATTCAACAAATATAAAGCCAAAATGGAGAAGCCTTGTGTGAAAAACACCCTTACTGCTTCCATAGGAATTAAGATACTAACTAGCAGACTGTTAGGTGCTGCTAATCAAATGTACTTGATTAATTGATCATCAGCAAGTGTGACCACCTCTATAAAAGTTTATGTTTTAGCAGTTTGATGGTCAGGAGCATTCAGGTGTGAGGAAAGACATATCATCAAATATGAGGCCATCTGGAACAGGACAAAGACCCCCAAGCACACCAGCTATTATATAGTAGAATGGCTGAAAAAGAAAAGAATTAAGGTGTTGCAATGGCCCAGTCAAAGTGGTCAAATCAACCTGATTGAAATGCTGTGGCAGGACCTTAAGAGAGCTGTCCATTTGGGCCTTCCCATTTGGTATCACTCTGGGTGAAGTTGCGGCGTTCTAAGTTTCGGTGTATAGGTATGTGACATTAGGACACTCCGCCATATCGAGTTCAAGTTAGGGCAAATGATGGCGCTTCCGGTGATGTCCTGTCCCCTGATTTGAGAAGACATCACCACCATTTTGGCGGAAGTTCCCGCCGAGTTATGTCTGTGAAGATGTGGATGAAGATAGAACATAGCAGATTGAAGAGAAGAGAGAAAATTGAAGTTGAAGAATGAAAAATGCTCCCAAATTTTAAGCTGAATCGAATGGGCAGGGAATGAAATTAGTTGCCTGAAAACAAACGGGCCAAAACCAACTGAATCATGCGTCTGAATAATGTTTGGCCAATTTACATTTACAAACCAATTATAAGCACTTCTAACAATCAGAATAGGTCAGAGGTCAAGACTTTTACACAGAAAAAGCTTTAAATTATTCTATTCAAATCTGTTCCACACTGTTCACATGGGAATTTTTGCCAAACAATTAAAACACCTGGTGAGAGGAAAAAAGTGATTAGTAATGGTACATCCTACAAATAGGGATTTATGATAGAGTGATATAGAATGTAAAACTTTGCTATGTTACTAAAAGATATGTTTTGATTTACAGAGTGAGTTGCTTTGTTTGTGTCTGTTTTGCTTTTGATGTAATGGTCCAAATTCAAATCCATTGTTTGGCATATCTGTCTTTTAAAATCTAGGTCTCAGGTATTTTGATAGGACTTGCAACAATATCTAAAAATGCCATTCTGTGTTTCACTTCTAATGAGATAATATTCACATTGGTCCTGGCTTGACTGCTGCATTTGACCTGTGCCACACAGCCCTACACATTCACTCACACATGTACTCTCTTGCCCTATAGCGCAATTCAGTGTGATAAAGAAGTGAAGAATATATGAGCAGTAACTGACAGAATGATAAATCAATGAAACTTCAGATGTCATACAATTCCTTATAGTATTTAAACCTTGGCGTGCCATGGTTTAGGATGAATTTGGTCTCATGGGAGACTGGGCCAATGTTCATTGTTTAGCTAGTTTAGTTTCACTTAAATGACAACATTACAAACAGGGTATTCTTTCCCTTGGTAAATATATATATATATATATATATATATACTGTATATATAAACTACCATTGAAAAGATTGAGGGGACTAAGCTGTAAAAAAAGTAAATTATTAGTTGTGCTAACAGAGTAATTGCAAAATGATTTTCTGATGACCAATTAGCCCTTTAATCGTCAATTAGCTAACACAACGTGCCATTGGAACACAGGAGTTATGGTTGTTGATAATGGGCTTCTGTATACCTATGAAGAGATTCCATTAAAAGTCAACAGTTTCTAGCTACAATATTCATGTGCAAGATTAACTTCTTCCCTGTATTTCTTTTTTCATGTGATGTCAAAATAATTTCCCCACTATAGATGTCAAGCTCACTGGCCTATAGTTGCCAGCTGAGATTTTGATTTCTTTTTTAAATATGGGCACCACATCTGTCTGATGCCAGTCTATTGGCACTATACCTGAACTGAAAGGATGTTTAAAGATCACAAATATTGGTGTGGCCAGAATTAGGCTTAGTTCCTTAGATACCCTTTGGGTGTATACCATCCAGTCCTGGAACTTTGTCTATCTGAACAGTGTTTAATCGCTTAAGCACTTTTTTTCAGCCAATCGCAAATTTTGGCAATGATTCTGTAAAATTAGCCAGCTTGGGTTTAGCCACCGGTTACTGCTAACCAAATTTTCCCATTTAAGAAATCAAAGAACACACATTTTGTGTTTGGAGCTTTTTTTGCCATTTACATACTTTTTTGGGATTCATTTTAGCAATCAATTTCTCATTTTTCAATTTAGCCATTTTAGTTGGCATTTTGCTTGCTTTGTTGGCATCTGTGTACTCTATAAATTATGTTGCTGATCACTCACTTTTATAATGCTTAGATGCTTAAATTTTCTTGTTTTTTATTTCATGTCTTGCACTACTGTCGAGCCACGTTGCCTTTAATTTTGCATTTGTCTTTCAAAGTCTGCTTAAAGGTATTCCTCCCTGTCCAGAAAACAATCTATCCCCAGCATATATGTGTTCAATAGATGCACTAAGCCTGCCAAAGTTGGCCCTTCTAAAATTAAGTGTCTTGGTGGAGCAGTTACCAATTTAATTCTTTGAAATAATCTCAAGGAAAACCATGTTGTGGTCACTATTTCCCAAGTGTTCTCTTACTTAGATGTTTAAGATAAGCTTCTCATTGTTAGTTATTACCAGATCCAGACCTATTCTGGTTGGCGTCTCTACGAATTGTGACAAACATTTGGTTAAACAATGTGCTGCCCTATATCTGGGTAATTAAAATTCCCTACTATTAAAACTGTTTACAATTTTATACGTGCATGTACTGATAGTGCTACATATATCAGATCATATCTTGTATAATGTTGATTACAACTACGACCCTTGGTATTTAAAACTTCAAAAGGTTTTTAAGATTCTGCTGACACCTTTATACATAACCCCCCATTGTCTCAAAAAAGTAGTTGACTGCCATGAATCAATATATACGAGGGACTTGTCTCTGCCATGCCTAAGATGTGCAAGTGAAATCCTGGTAAGGTTATCTGGTGTTCAAGTACAACTGTCACCTATTACTTTTACACCATAATTGGCATTTAAACAAAATTCTAATATTTGCAACAGCAGTCTTACTTAAATTCCCAGAAACTTGTGTGAAACGTTTTTGTTTATTAATACATACTGCATATCATTATATATTTTGAAAGAATAAGACACAGATATAGAAATTAATTGAAATTAACAGAAAAATGACAAATTTCACAAATGTTGTCTCAAAATTTGGCTGTGACGATGTCAGATATACCCTAAAAAATACACATGTTCTGGAGCTAATGATCCAAGATGTAATCCTTTATCAAAAATAATATGTGTCACTCTATGGCTTTTGTGAAATACCACAGCCAAAGGACTGATGATCAATGGAGGTTAGATCATTGGGTGGTCAATAGCGCTTATTGTTTGTGTTTTTTCATACAGTAGAACCTATGAAAATAATAATTCTAATTAACGTGGACATTACAAAATACATTTTATGATGAAAAGAAATCATATTGATCTTGCATGTGAACCTTTCATCACTGTGCAATAATGGTCATTTATGAGTATAGCTTTTTATCAATGTCTCTTCTTGAATATATTTATTACTCACAAAGGGCTGCTGGGCAAACTGTCTATGATGCATGTTTTCAGTTTTCAGATACTGTAATGTATCATAGTCTTAAAATGTGGAAAGACTAATACCGGTATATATGTCACTGTATCTTTTTGGGTCCCTGCTTTGTATGGGTCATAAAAATTCTGTATATTTTGCTCAACATTGGAGCAGCCCAGATAAATGGACTGACAAAAAAAAAATCTATATCTATGGAAATCTATTAACATTCTGGGTTTTAAAAGAAAAGCACACATGCAAATTCATTTTAATTGAGATGCTTATTTTTAAAGTCGATAATACTTTGAAATTAGTGTATTCATTATTTTGCAATATATTGATTTTGAAGTTTATTTGGAAATAAATTATGACAGCAATTTGTCATATTTACTGTGATTTAAAGAAAAGTGAGCAATTTACTATAGTCATTTGTAAAATTACATTTAATAGGGTATTTTCATAACAATGGTCCCCTACAATGCGCTTTAAAGGTGCTATTCCACCTACTAGTTACCTACTTAAAAGCTATTCCTCTCTAGTATGCAAGCTAAATGAGCATACCCCTGTATTGAAAGACACTTTTCTCTCTTTTTTTTTCTGTAATTTGCTTTGCTCTACTTAGCCCACCCATGATGTCACAGAAGTTTATTTTCACCAATGTAAGTGTGTTTCACCAATGTGACATACAGAGTAGAACTCAGTTGCTAAGCACCACTTGTAAGTTCATGTACCATCGAAAGTACTGTTTTACAGTACAGGGATTTTTGAGAAAAAAAAAATGTTTCTGCTTATTTTATATTTCTCTTTACATGATGTAGCACTTATCTAATGTTATATTTAAGAGACGCCCTAGATGGAACAGCCCTTGTAAATTAGCTTTGTATGTAAAGCACCATAGAGAAATTCAAGTTGATGCAAAGTAATAAATCTTGTAAAACAATTATTTTGATATTTACACATCACAGAAAACCGTTATTTATGCAAAGACATACACAGATGAGTATGTATATATATATATATATATAAATATATAAACACTCACATAGAGACATACATATACATATACTTCTGTGCAACTTGCAGAAGGATAAATCCTATAAACAAAATAGGATATGGAATTCAGCTTAGGAAAAGTGAAATAATATAGTTATGTCATAAGCAGACAGAAAAAGTCTGAAATCACTTTTGTGTACATGTCCTAGTAAATATTCACTTTTAATATTAACCCCTTCCGGACTGGCATTTGCATACTGCGTCTTCACTTGAAGACCGCAGTATGTTTTTAAATATTTAAATTCCGTGATTCGCTGAAAAGCAATCACGTGCACGGAATTGAGGGGGGGTGGCTGCTACTGATCGCTGGGAACACCCAGCGGTCAGTAGCAGCCGCCCCTCGCGATCCCAGCGTTCAAAGCGACGCTGGATCGCGTAAAGGCTGTGACGTACCTGGTACGCCCCGGTCTGCCGGTGACCCGTGACCCGGAAGTTCCAGGTACGTCCCGGTCTTGAAAGGGTTAAAAGCCGCAACTGTGTTAGTAAATAATGGTGATTTGGGGGACAATACAGTCTAATGGTAGGCAAGATATGTTTTTTTTTTTCTTTCTTGGATAAATTTACTTCTCCAATACATTTTCTTATATATATATTTCTTATATATATATAGTATATGAAGTATTTAACTCAGACTCATTATACTCGACCTGAATGAAAAGACTTTGGGGGAGGGCAATCTTAATTTCATATGAATTATATTGAAAGTCACCAAAAGGACAGATTCAATTTTGTTGGTTGACCACAGTCCAGCTAGCTTGGTTAGGTAGAATCTTGGAATATTTCTTCCAATGTATTTGAAAGGTTATTGGTCTTAATGGAAATGAAAATCTGCTGTTTCAATTACATTTATCTTGAAAGCATCAGACTCCTGGTGTAACAGCTGGGTCTGATTTTTAGCTATGGTTGTGCCATTCAATTCATTTCATCAGTAAATTTCATTACAGACTCTTCCTTCATACAGTATTTTATTTGGACTGCCAAAATCGCTTGTGCCTTTGCAGATGTTATTTCAGATTAAAGTTTAGGTAATAGTGAGTGAAAATGGCATGTACTTTTTCTCTTTGCCTGATGAAATTGTATTTCTTAACTGTCTATTGAAAAGGAACGCTGCTTGCATAACAAGTGGGCTAATCTGATATTTTAGGTGACTGTAGGATGTCAGAATTTATTATACTGCAGGCTTGTTGGCACACAAAGAAGAATGATTCCTAGCAGATGTATTCCGAATGAACCTGGGGGATGTCTTCTGTGATAGAGCGCTTTAAATTCTTTAATGGTTTTCCTGTTCTCCAGAGGATATATGCTCAGCTATTTGCCCTTCTTTTATTGTAGCATATCTCATTTGCATTTTTTATTGTACTATTCATTGTGTCGTTTCCAGTGTGAATTAATCTGGGAGAATTGTGCATTTAGCAAATGCGCTCAAATTTTGTCAAGGATTGTGATGCATTGTGGCCCCGACTTTGGCTCTAGATCAGCAATGTGTAAAAAATGTTTTATTATGGCTAAATTGGAAATAGACTAATTTTTGTTTACCAGCAAAACAATTTTGCATAAATGCATAATTTCCTTCACATCAATAGAAATCCCGTATCAGTGGGATTTGGCAGTGTTTGTTGCACAGTCCTAATTAATTTTTATTCTTAATCGTCCCTTTAACACAGTAGCTATGAATCCTTTCTAATTTGGAGGTGGCAGTCTCATAACTGTCTGATGTGGGAGAAAAAAAGTTTATTAATGACCTACTTATTTATATAGAGAGAAATGTTTTAATAAATAAAAAAGTATATACGTATATTTTCTTATTTGTTAATTTATTCTAAGCAGTTCTTGCTTGCTGTGTATTTTTAAAAAAATAAATCCACCCAATTACGCACAAAAGTTGTGTTTGTTAAAATATCTATTTTATACCTAGATTTGATTTCTTTGGTAGTATTATGGCATATAGCCCTTGTCATGTGTGTGTCTAATCTCCAACATGTATACTGGCACCTACGTGGGCTTAATGTACCCACACATGTAAAACAACGTTCACTGGCAGTTTTCTGCATGGCTTGCTTTAAACATTTTGAGTAGCTTACCTTGTCCTGAAGGCATGGATAGTTAACTAGAATTAATTATTAATTTATTAATAACATAAGAATCAATAAGGTTGAGCTTAATAGCACTTATATGTAAAATTACCAATTTATAGGACAAAATAGTTATTCGGAAGTAACAAGTAGTATCTGTATTGTATGATTAAGGCGCGTCAACATTTTATAGTTGTAAATTTCACTGTGTAACCTGTTTACAAAACGGATAATACATTTACAAAATTCTGTATCTGCCAAGATTATGTTGAAATATTTGTAATTTCATTGTAGCAACTGTGCCACAAACGCAGGTCCCGTCCCCATTTTCAAATATGAACCTGCAATAAGCAATCTATCGACCTGACATCTACTTATGCACAATCTCAGTCACTGAAAGCAAAATATTTCTTTTACCCTTTACCTCAGAGCCTGGTTATTGCATTTCGCTTCAGTGAAACAGCATTGTAAAAAAAAAATGAATTTGTCAATGACTTTAAAACATCAATTGCATTTTATTTTTCCCACAATGTATTTTATCATAGGGATGACTGGTATTTGAGATTAATAAACATAAAATTGTGATTTTTTTTTTTCCATTCAAATTATAGAATGGTGTCTTATTCTAAGGTCTGGCCATAACAGGTTTGTCACAGGAAATATTTAAGTACATAAAAGGCTTGTGAAAATAATGATATTACAAGGTGAAAGTGCTGAAGAAAAGCTATTCTAGATGCTTTCAGATGGATTTTTTTCTGAAATACAGCTTTTCGTACAATGCAAAGGCAAGAATGTATTACTGCAGAAAATAATGGTTCTGTCAAGTAGAATAGACCCTAATGACACAGACAAATATAAGCTGTGTGCTAAAACTCTGGTTAATAGAAAGCAGTCGGTCTCCGCTCCTGTTCACAGTAAGCTGTGGACGGCCTGCACTAAGCACCGAGATGGTCGTAACTAACAGGTTATGTAGCGAAAAAAAGTTACATTTGGCCCAAACACGCCTACAAGCATTATGACAGTTGTTATAAGTTGAAATCCCCTTTTGTTCAACAGCAGTTGCCTGTGAAACATATTAGTTGTGAGGATAGGGTCATTGAACTTGGCAAGAAACATTGTTTAGCTCCAGTACCTCAGAGCTGGACCCTAGTTCATCCTAGAGTTTTTTTTTTTTATTTCTAAGTCTTAGCACAACCAGAAAACATCAGGAAAGACCCATGATACATGCTGTCCGTTTATAAAAGTAGTATCAGGGATACCCATCATTTAGTAACAGAGAATGCTAATGCTGTCAGCAGTAGCATACCTAAGGAAGGGGTGTCACTTGTAAGGGGGGTGCGCGGTGGGCCGAGGGCTGGCCGATCAAATGTCTATGCTGCCCGACGGCTGTCTAATGTGGGCCCGCAGCTTAAAGCTGCTGTGGAGCTTGCACACTGTGCGGGGAAACACTCTTTTCCCACCCAGGTTCCTGCTCCCTCCTGGCAGGAAATGAGTTTCCTCACACACTGTGCAGGCACCACAGCGGTAAACTGCAGGCCCACACAGGCCCATACAGTGTATAGTGATATGGGTTTATGCTGTACTAACATCAATGGCTGGCTCAGGATAGAGTGATAGGAGTTATGCTGTACCATATATGTTCAGTAAATTATTATTATTTATTGTTTTATATACCGCCATCAAAATCATAGGGTGTGCCATAACCATTATAAAAGACACACCGCTTTTTTTACTATTTACAGGCGTGCTTATGAACAGCCGTTGAGAACGTATACAATTTTAGATCAATGAAAATAATTTCATTCAACATCAGCATATATTTAGCAATTCCACTTACATAATACTGCAGTACATTTTGTGTTGTGCCGGTTTCCCTTTAAATTTGTGATTCTGTAACAGTCCACATGGCACAAAAAGAGACATAATGAATCAACAGTGGCATTGCCCGTGAGTCAGATTGAAAGGATCCATTTTATTGATGTTTTTTATAGCCCTTTGCTATTCATTCTGCAATTAGAATTTAGAAGTCACATATTTCTTTAAAAATATTCATCAGCGATCCCAGATAGCTTGTGAGAACTAAATTGTATCATACTGGATTGTAGCTATAATTTTGAATAATACATTAATCGTCACATAGACACTGCTCCTAGTTTTCAATTTAGATCCTATGGCTAATTCCTGCAAGAATTTAATGCCTGCCTAAAGTGGATTACATTTTCTATTTTTATTGTCTTAATTAATACAGTTAAGCTTAACATCTATTAATAGTATAGCAATTATACTGTTCTTTAGTAAATGCACTGTTAAAGCAGCCTGCTCATTGTTTTAATATTCTGTAAATGTTCCCAATGCAGACCTTCAGGAAGAGTATGGAGTTAAAAGAATAGCTTACTCTATTACCCCGATGAGTTATATCCACGTCGGCTCTCAGTGTAAATAATCAACTTACTAGCACTGCAATGTATTTAGTACCATTTTTAATTATTTGGACTATGTTAATTAAGGGATGCGATCATTGTCCTGTCTGGGAGCTATATATCAATATATATCTTAGATAGGACAGGTAGATGGTAAACAACAAAATAGAATGTCTTATGGGTGGGAAGATTAATTTTTTTAGCATGGCTTAATGCTTTTGTTGCAGTTGACCTTGCCAGTAAAAATGGGATTAAAGCTTTCTTTGCATCACCTGCAGGAAAAGGCTGCAATTTTTCACTGTCTCATAGTTTTATAGCCAGAAAGAAATCGTTCATCTCACAAGATTTTATAGCTCTTCATAAAACTACAGAGTATTGTACGTTTTCACCCCCTTTGTGTATTAAGCTCCCAGTAGCGTGCCTTTATAGATTGTCTTACTTAATCTATTTTTAAGGTGGTCAAATAGGCTATTTGGGGTAGTAAATAACAATCTGATGGCTATTAAAATTCATTAAATCAATATATTCATAACATTTTGTATGGTTTGACAATGTACTTTGTTTAGTGATATAGCGCTATGAATTAATAATACATTATTTGAGTGCTTCATCAGAAAATGTTGGAAAAAGATCACCAAATTAACAAGGTACCTTGAACTTAATGTGACAACTAAAATAATGATTACTGTAACTTCACATTTTCATTTAAAGGAAACTACTGGCATTTAAAAAATGCTACTTGCTTTACAAAGAAACATTTTCTATCATAAAAAAAGGACCATCTTTAATGTTACCGGCATATTTATCTGCAGCTCTGTCTTGAGCCTAACCCAGGGCAGCTGCTACTTCCACGCCTCTGTGGCGTGGAAATTTGGACATTTCCACTTAGGGGTGTATGCACTTTTGTTGCCAAGGTTTAGACATTAATGGCTGAGTGTGTTGAGTTATTCTGAGGGGACAGCAAATTTACACTGTTATACAGGCTGTACACTCACTACTTTATATTGTAGGCAAGTGTAATTTCTTCAGTGTTGTGACATGAAAAAATATAATAAAATATTTACAAAAATGTGAGGGGTGTACTCACTTTTGTGAGATACTGTATATATATAATATTATGAAATGTAAAAAACTAAGCAAATTAATTAATTGTTGTAACACATTTTTACAGGATTATGCAAGGTGACATGAATCATTTACCATAAAAAATAACTAAAATAACAAAGTAAACAAATAAAATGGGGATGCACTAGATCCAAGTGAGGCTGATCATATGGTTGACTGGAAGGGCCCTTTCTGAACAATTTTGAATGGGCTTGGGGAGACAGGAACAAGCAGTCGCAGGGGTCCCCTGGGATCCATGTCGTTATGCCACTGTTTGGGGCAGTTAGGGAGAAATCCATGATCTCCTTCTAAACGGCCCTCCTCTGATGAGTCAGTCCACCACTGTATCTGCCCAATTAATTTTGCTTGCCATACACAAGTATACCTCTCCCTTATTTCTTTTCTACCTGGACGTCCATGAGCTACTGTCCTTGATATTCGTGCTAGTACTTAAAACATACACTGCCAGAATATGTGTCCAACCTTTCTCACATCCACTAGAAGGTTTTTTTTTTATTGTTTTTATTTTCCATTTCTGTTTTCTCTTACTCGGAAAGCACTTAGCACATTTGTACTTATCCATAATTGAGTTTAATTCCACAGATATTCATTTTTTTATGAAAACAGGTGTTTCTGGGAACACTGACCCTTTGTTCTGAATAAGGATATAAATACATGTATATTGGTGTACTGAATCATATGGTTTTTATTGCTTTGTGTATAGATTTTCACCTGTATTGGGGACTACAGGATTATCAGACTTGCAGCCAGTTTGAACTACTGATTATTGAACACTTTGATGTTAGTGTCATTTCCCTGACATCACTTTTTTGAAGGGACAATACTAGTGAGCTTCAGTTTGGATGGTCTTGTATAAGGCATTTTTTAACTCAGTGAGATTCTTAGTCATCTCACTGACTGAACTATACATTACGCAGGGTCAGTGTAATATATATATATATATATATGCAACACTATTATGAATATTCATAATTCAGTTAGGAAGTTCTTAGCAGGGAGTCACAGCTCTCCAACACATTTCTCAAGGTGCCATATCATCAACCACATATTAGTCATCATTACATTTGACAAATAGGGTGATAACATTTAATTAATTATATTGAAAGACTAAAGAATATCTAATTAACACCTCTTGCAATGTAAGAAGTCTTGGAAGTCTTGAACTACAGTTATAATAAATAATGTATATGTGCAAAAAATATTTAGTGTTTTAGACACAGATTAATGATTATGTTACATTAAGAAAATTAATCTGCAAAATGTAGTTCTTAATACAAGCCCATGGAATTGAGTGATGATTTTTTATTTTAAAATTTTACTAATTTACATACAATCCCTGATCATTATTTAATAATAATTATTTGTGTATTGTATTAGCACACCTTTAAGTTCCAAGTAAGCGAAGTTTACAAATAGGGCATGGAGCTGGTAGGGGGTACTACCAAGCAAACAAAGTGCAGGGGTGTCCAACCTGCAGCCTTCGAGCTGCTGCAGCACTACATCTCCCATAATGCTAAGGGGCAGGCTGAGGAGTAAGGGAAATCTGCAGCAGATGGAGGGCCACAGGTTGGACACCCATGTCATAGTACGTCTAGACCACTAGAAACCCTATGGCTAGTTCTGCAGTCTATGTTATGCTCTAAGGCAGGGGTGGGGAACCTTTTTTCTGAAAAGGGCCATTTGGATATTTATAACATCATTCACAGGCCATACAAAATTATCAACTTAAAAACTAGCCCCACATTGTGTTTTTATCCCATCAGACAGCCCTCTGTGAATTAATGCCCCCACACCCTTGCGTACTGCCCCCATCCAGCCCCATATTGTGTATTTATGCCACCTACCCCCCCCAGTATCAAGTCAGTCCTGGCACCCAGATTGCATTCACAGGACCTGCCTAGCACCCAGACTGGAAGCATAGGACTTTTTTGCCCCCCCAAACAGCCTCCCTGTGGCATCCTTGCCTCGAACAACCTCCCTGTGCCATGCTTGGGGGGGCATCCATGCTATCCACTTACACACATATTCATTCACTTATTCACAAATGTTAATTCACTCATTCACAGATACTTATTCATTCACTCAATCATTCACACATACTCATTCGTACATCCTCCTCCACCCCTTACCTGAACTGCAGATCTCTCTGTTCTGCTCGCAGACTTCCACAGGGGCCCCACTGCTTACCTCTGTGTTGCTTGCACTCTGTGCAAGGCAACGCATTCAGCAACACTAAACACCCACCCCAGGACGCACTGTGACTGCCACTGGCAAGATTTTACCACTTGAAACATAGCGGAGTCCTTTGAAAAAACAAACAAGTTTCCAAGAGAGTCCCTGCAGACCCTCCTAAGAACTCTGGCTCCCCTTCAAGGTTGAATACAGGAACTGCATTCAACCATGCAAATAAATGAAGCCCAGCACAATGTGATATTAAAATGTAAAATATTAAAAATAAAAAAGTTTATTTTTATGAGCAAATACTAAATTAGTGTAAAGTACTAATTAGCGCTGTATGTTCCCAAAAATCCTGACATGGAAATACTAGCATATCAAATACCCAAGGGATGTCTACTTGATGGTTTGATGGGGTAAATTGGAGTGGCTGGGTTATGACCAAAATGAGAAAAGCGCACTTCCCAAATGTGGCCTTTTAGCCCCAAACAACCAGACATGGGTGGTGTCACTGTACTGTGTTGTACTGTGTTGCTTAACACATATTAGGGTGTTTGACAGTGACACATATCAGGAGTAGTAAATTCATACATAGTAATAGTAATAGTAATTCAACACACAAAAACACCACCACAGGCTGGTGGTAAAATTAGTGCACAGAAAAGGTAAAACACCAGCATTTGAAATACCCTGGGGTGTCTAGTTTTCAAAAATATATAATTTGATAGGGTAAATTGACAGCTTCAAATATGTCCCAAACAGGACATTGTGGCAGAAAGACCACATGTCAAAGGTCCAAGTTAAAAACGTACACTTCCCAAATGTGGCGTTTTACCTCCCAAACAAACCGACAAACCCATGCATGAGGGTATCGCTGTACTCGGGAGATGTTGCTGAACACATATTGGGATGTTGTGCGACAGTGACATATACCAGGGCTGTAAATTCACACCTGAATTACTACCACAAAGTTTGACAAAAAATGCCAGCATCTGAAATACCTTAGGGTGTCTAGTTTTCAAAAATATATGGTTTGATGGGGTAAATTGCATTGATCGGCTTCAAAGATGTCCCAAATTGCAAAATGAGGCAGAATGACCAGATATGGTTTGGAAATAGCAAAACACTACTTGTACTTATTGCCCTATAACTTGCAAAACAAAAGCAAAAAAGAAAACAAAAACATTGAGTGTTTCTAAACTCAGGACAAACAGTAGAATATCTTTAGCAGGGTTATTTTAATTAGCTTTTGTAGATGAGTAAAAGATTTTTCAAATAAAAGTGAGAAAAAGTGCCTTTCAATTTTTCATCGTATTTTTTTTTTTAATAGGAAATTAGATGATATGATCAAAAATTGTAGAGGAGAAGATGACAGCTGAACATGAGCACCGCAAAAGTGTTAACAGCCTTGGTCACGAAGAGCCCCCCCAAAAAACAAACAAACAAAAAAAAACAGCCTGGGCTTTCAGGGGTTAAAATTAAAAATGAAATACTTTTAAATGTATATTCAAAAAGATCTAAAATTTGGACTGCAATGCAGTGCACTGCAAAATAGACTTTTTTTTAGCATTTTTACAATATGTTTCCTTCTTAATTTTTTGTGCACCCAGATAGCCATAACATTAATTTATGTTGCTTTTTCAAGCAAACTTTATGTTTTTTAGGATTGTTTACACAGATTATAAAAGAAAAACCCAACATATTTTTCAGCTGCATATCCACACAATACTCTACTTGCATAGGTTTAAATGGGTTAATATGTCTGCCTATATGTAGTATAAATAAAAGTAATAGTTTGTCTTCCAAAGTATAGTTTTTAGGGAACTAAGCATATATTAACTATGCTATTGCTATTGAAAATCAAAGTTTCTGTCTTTCATTATTGAGGAATTATGCTTTGTTTAATTTACTAGTGTTTTATATTAATCAGAATTAACAGTGTTTTGTTCCGTTCACATGACTGCTACTTCTCAAATATTTACAAGATTAACTGCTAAGAAAGATCTTATTGATATACAGTACAAGCACGGAGCTTTGAGCATTGTTTCAAATCAAGCCAAGAGTTTATTAAACCAAACGCTATGGTAATTACAAAAAAATAAATCATGGCAAGATTATAAACTTACAAACAGGGCCCTAATAAGTCCACCATTCCTAGAAGGCAGATGGCAAGCTCACTGGCAGGGTTCTCAACTCCTGATGAAATAATGTATATTTGTTATGTATGTGTTCACTACTCGAATTAACCCCTTCCGGACTGGCGGTTGCATACTGCGTCTTCACTTGAAGACCACAGTATTTTTTTAAATATTTAAATTCTGTGATCGTGATTCGCTGCAAAGCGATCACGTGCATGGAATTGAGGGGGGGTGGCTGCTACTGATCGCTGGGAACACCCAGCAGTCAGTAGCAGCCGCCCCTCGCGATCCCAGCGTTCAAAGCGACGCTGGATCGCGTAAAAGCAGTGACGTACCTGGTACATCCCGGTCTGCCGGTGACCCGTGACCCGGAAGTACCAGGTACGTCCCGGTCTTTAAAGGGTTAAAAGTGCAGCTTTATCAAATCCCCTCCCCCAACACAAATAAACTAATGAAGGGCAAGGGTGCCCAGCCACCCTTAATCTCCCATATTTGATGGGACTCATGAGGGCAACATTGGTGGAGCATAGAAGCCTACATAGAAAACCACTCTGTCCTTTCCTGTTGAATGGAAGAATTGGTTAACTATATACAAATATAAAATAAAAAATAAATTATATTTAACCTCCATGCCTCTTCCCATGCACCTTCCAAAGGAAATAGCCAACACCTTTCAACCCAAACACCATACCAGTGAAGAGGCACTTGAGCCCCCATTGATAACAATTCATTGTTCTAACTTGCAAGCAACTGAGGGGAATTGAGAGCCCCAAGCTGCTACTATGTGCTTCTACTCAGTGCTATAACATAACGAATACACAGAAACAAGGTGATAACTTTCTCTTTTTTTACTTCGCAATTGGATATATAAAGGGCCAACTAATAATCCTGCACTGCAGACCACGTTATTAGTTAAGCATATAATGAAGTAAACACAAACACCATTCAAAGCTATACAGTGGGGCAAAAAAGTATTTAGTCAGCCACCAATTGTGCACGTTCTCCCACTTCACAAAGATGAGAGAGGCCTGTAATTTTCACCATAGGTACACTTCAACTATGAGAGACAGAATGAGACAACAAAGTCCATAAATCACATTGTCTGATTTTTAAAGAATTTATTTGCAAATTATGGTGGAAAATAAGTATTTGGTCAATAACAAAAGTTCATATCAATACTTTGTTATATACCCTTTGTTGGCAATGACAGAGGTCAAACGTTTTCTGTAAGTCTTCACAAGGTTTTCACACACTGTTGCTGGTATTTTGGACCATTCCTCCATGCAGATCTCCTCTAGAGCAGTGATGTTTTGGGGCTATCGCTGGGCAACACAGACTTTCAACTCCCTCCAAAGGTTTTCTATGGGGTTGAGATCTGGAGACTGGCTAGGCCACTCCAGGACCTTGAAATGCTTCTTACGAAGCCACTCCTTCGTTGCCCGGGCGGTGTGTTTGGGATCATTGTCATGCTGAAAGACCCAGCCACGTTTCATCTTCAATGCCCTTGCTGATGGAAGGAGGTTTTCACTCAAAATCTCACGATACATGGCCCCATTCATTCTTTCCTTTACACGGATCAGTCGTCCTGGTCCCTTTGCAGAAAAACAGCCCCAAAGCATGATGTTTCCACCCCCATGCTTCACCGTAGGTATGGTGTTCTTTGGATGCAACTCAGCATTCTTTCTCCTCCAAACACGACGAGTTGAGTTTCTACCAAAAAGTTCTACCTTGGTTTCATCTGACCATATGACATTCGCCCAATCCTCTTCTGGATCATCCAAATGCTCTCTAGCAAACTTCAGACGGGCCCGGACATGTACTGGCTTAAGCAGGGGGACACGTCTGGCACTGCATGATTTGAGTCCCTGGCGGTGTAGTGTGTTACTGATGGTAGCCTTTGTTACTTTGGTCCCAGCTCTCTGCAGGTCATTCACTAGGCCCCCCCGTGTGGTTCTGGGATTTTTGCTCACCGTTCTTGTGATCATTTTGACACCACAAGGTGAGATCTTGCGTGAAGCTCCAGATCGAGGGAGATTATCAGTGCTCCTGTACGTCTTCCATTTTCGAATAATTGCTCACACAGTTGATTTCTTCACACCAAGCTGCTTGCCTATTGCAGATTCAGTCTTCCCAGCCTGGTGCAGCTCTACAATTTTGTTTCTGGTGTCCTTCGACAGCTCTTTGGTCTTGGCCATAGTGGGCTTTGGAGTGTGACTGTTTGAGGTTGTTATCAGTATAAAAGACACCTGTCCACAATCTCAAACAGGTGCCATTAATACAGGTAACGAGTACAGGACAGAGGAGACTCTTAAAGAAGATGTTACAGGTCTGTGAGAGACAGATATCTTGCTTGTTTGTAGGTGACCAAATACTTACTTTACCGAGGAATTTACCAATGAATTAATTAGATAACCTACAATGTGATTTCCTGTATTCTTTCCCCCCATTCTGTCTCTCATAGTTTACAGGCCTCTCATCTTTTTAAGTGGGAGAACCTGCACAATTGGTGGCTGACTAAATACTTTTTTGCCCCACTGTATATGCAGTGCTTTGAATAGTATTGCCTCTCCCTAAAAACGCAATAGCCTTCTCCAGGCCTGACTGTACAGACCGTTACCCCAGACCCACTTCAGAGATTCTTTCCCTTCACCTGTATATCTGTTAAACTAATCCCTGCCAGGGGAACCAATTGATAAAAGTTCCTATATTGTTCCCGTATTGTTAGCAAGCTAGCAAGCCAGACACTATAATACATCTTGGACATTAACAGCCCTCAAACAGATTTATTTGCAAGCAACCTAGGACCAATATCTTCAACAACTTGAATCAAGGAAGACAATGTTTTTAAGGGCCTGAAACAACCCTCTGCTGTCACACCAAATCTTGACCTGCTTTTCCAGTGATGTCCTTATTTCTCTTACAATGCAAACATAGTGATGAGGGGCACGAACCCTAGACATTGCCATGTACATCCATCACAAGAACACTTTTACATGGACATAATGCGACAAGTCAAATCACGCTTCCCTCACTTCTGCCACTTAAAACACTTGGCAATCAATGATTCCCTCTACACAGGGCAAAATCCCTATAGTCTGAGCATTATCCTAACTACATTACCATAAACTAATGAAACTGCTTATCATGTTTCAGCCAAGGTATGTGTATTTACCCCACAATATACAATGCCTGTATAAAAATGAGATGAGGCTTGTTGTATTAGACTGTACGTTCTTTTTTGTTTACCCTTCTTCTTAATATTGTAAGCCTTGGCTGCCCTATCCAGAAATTTCTCAGGGGAGCAAGGAAAACATCTCCCCAGATTTTTTTCATACTTTACGTTTCAAGTGTTTAAGGGGGCTTTAAGGCATTCATAAACCTCCCTTAGGGGGAAAAATGCCATATGCACTAGATCAGCATTTGAATTCCTATTTCCCCTATAGAGCAGTTTTCCATCTCTACTTGTGGAAGGCATGTGCATCCTCCCAAAAGCAACCAACTCCTGCGCTGGGGCACTCAGGAATCTATTATCAACTGCTGGACCTTCATCTTAAGACAAGAATAGCCCCAACTAGCTAATGCCAACCTTAAGCCCTCCAAGAGCTAGTGTGCGATGTTAAGTTTCATTGGAAAAATGCTGCTAAAAACCTGCTGTCTCCCCATGTCCCTTTTTATTTAAGTTCCACTAACCTGCATCTTAAATCCTCTTACCACCAACCAGATGGTAGCCCAGCTATTGTCAGCAAAGATTACAGGTTTGTCTTTCTTCCCTTTGTGGTGTTTCCTTCCTCCAGCGTTATTCTATTTTGTCTCAAGTAAGCTGGGAATAATATTAAATTTGCACAACTAGTCAAATTTATATCTTGTGTCTTCTCACACACCCTAACAGTTACTGCCTGTACTAATCAACAACGGGTAACCTAAAATACGGGAGAGATAACATAATGGGACACAAATTCAGCTAGATTACGATGACAGGAAGGTAAAATGTTCCCAAGCTTTACACCTACAGTAGAATTCCAGTACATCTACATTGCTTTTTTTAATCTGTGAATGTCATATGAGTTAACTTAGTGTTCTGCACTTAAAAATATAGGATTTAGGAAAAGCAGCATATCTGCTTTTAAAACAAGTTCCAACTGTGTTTTGAATGTCATTTTCTATGGAAGCATACGAAGAATACACAACTCAAATATGGGCTTTGATGGATAGTGATAGTTTTTATTGTTAAATTGTTTTATTTTTCATCATTTTCGTTGAATGTTAGTTAGCAGCGTAAATGGCTTCTTTCTGAATATATGAATTTGTGGTTTACCTTCACAAAGCAATTTTGCCTGTCAGTAACAAACTATAATGATTATCTCTGAATTTAGATTAAAAGGCAAAAATTTATCATGACATTAAGTATTTCAGTAGAATTACACCTTGGCATATTGCATAAAGTATTTGTATAATTTGCTTTGAGTTCCAGACTGGTATAATTATGTGTTATAGATATCCATAAAAAATATTGTTCATTGTTTACTATTTATGAAAATATTTTAGGATTAAATAGATTTTTCTAATAATTACAGTTATGGTCAACATTATTGGCACACTTGAATATTTTGTACAATAGCTTCTGAAATAATTGAAAATGTAACTAATTTGTACTATCAGAATATTTCAATGTGTATCAGAATATTTTAATTTGTATATCAGAATTGATGCCTTTTTAACTGGCATGTAGTGATTTCACAGAAGAAACATACGATCTGACCTAGAGAGCATTAAAGGCACCCTTCCATAATGTTTGGCTGTCCAACTCCTGGTAACAATAACAGCCTCCAAACATTTCTTATGGTTGTCTATAAGTGTCTGCTCCTACTCTTCAATTGTGGGTTGTTGAAGCTCTTGAATGTTTGCAAGATTCTTTTTCCCAATGACAGATTTCAGCTCTTTCCAAAGTTTTCAAGGACTCATTGATGGCCAACCTTTTTATGTAAATCCATTCTTGATAGTGTGTAACATAACAGTTGAAAATTCAAAGGGGGGAAGGAAGCACCAATATAGACTGTTCACTCCCGTCAGGTTCCAGGTACAAGTCCCACACATCACAAAGAAGGTAGCAATGTTAGAGATTCAGCGATTTGGCATTCATGGAAGGGAGCTAAGTCAAAATTCTTCAACTTAAGACATAGCTTTTATTACATCAAAAGTATAAACAAAACATGGGAGCAGATAAGCTTCGTCAAAGAGCAGCCTGACCTGTTTCATCCAAGTAAGACTTAATCACAAGCCTAGGTTTTTAAAGACTGGGGATAGGCAGGCAACCAGCTGCAATCAGTCAACAGGGGAGGGCTGGCAGCCTAAGGCTTGCGGGACAAGTCTAGTCAAGAGGCCTGTTGAGCCACCAAATCAGCCCATCATCCATGCCCATCTATTCCTGATTTTCTAACGCATATTGATGAGATGGAATTGGGAGTAATCATTACACTAAAAAAAAGTCAACATACACGGGACGCCTGAAGCCACAATTTAGTGCCACTAATCCTTTTTAATAAAATACGCAGACTGAAATCTCATTGATTTCTGGGCATAGAATGTTTTGTCCTCTGAAGCGACTACAAATTCAGCATTTTATATCCGGATAAGTAAAAATTACATGCTACTCAACAGATGGCCAAATACACACCAGGACAGGCTCTGCCACACCGACACCCAAACACACAGACCATGACGGGCTCTTCCACACCGACAGCCAAATACACACACACCTGGACAGGCTCTGCCACACTGACCGCCAAAGACATACACCAGGACAGGCTCTGCCACACCGACAGCCAAACACACACACACCAGGAGAGGCTCTGCAATACCGACACCCAAACTCACACATCAGGACAGGTGTCAGGGCCCGGGTAATCAGGTTGGATAGGAGCCTCATTGCAGGGGATACCTGGGGTTCTGTCTGCACATGACGATGCATGGTAACCGAAGACAGACAGGCACAAAGGAATACACCACAGGCAGAATTCCAGGTAATGCTATGTATTGTATATTATGGCAGGACAAGCAAATATAGGTTAAACAGTCTCTTAAACCCATAGAATGGCTGGCTAAAAGGGAAGCCGCTCCTTTTGCCTGCGTTGAAGACGGCCCTGGCAGCCGCACAAATATTATTTGGTCTGTTGTACTTGAGATTAAGAAATGTCCTTTTCTAACAGGACCCATGTTTACCTCAAATGGTTTTAAATTTTTTAATTTAGCCCCTTTACTATACCTTCTATCAATTGAACCACCAGCCCAAGCAATAAGAAACTCAGAGATAATAGGAATTAAAACGAAACAGAAAGAATTTAAGATAACTTTATTCGCAGACGATATCATCCTGACACTACCTCAGCCCGAAAAATCGATAAAATGTGTTAGAAGCTATTAAAAAATATGGTAATCTTTCGAATTATAAATTTTATATCAATAAAACTCAATTATCTCAATTCATCAAACGGAGCAACAAGCTAGATTGATGAGATCATATATTAATGTGGACTGGAATAATAGTTCTCTAGAATATTTAGGCATTAACTTAAAACATAATCTTAAAGAAATGATTAGAGAGAATTATCTAGTAGCAATAAATAAAATGAAAAAAACTACAGGATTGGAAGGGACTTGAAATATCGTGGCTGGGGAGATTAAACGCAATCAACGCCTACTACATTCCTAAAATATTATATATTCTAAGAGCAATCCCGTTGAGAGTCCCCTATTCAATTCTCTCCCAAATACAAAAAATTAATAACATCATTTACTTGGCAAAATAAGATCCCGAGAATTTCCTTTAAAAATTTAATTAAAAAAAAAAAAAAAAAAAAGAGTACACAAACCGGAGGTCTCTCACTACCTAATATAAAAGATTTACATGAAATTTGCATGTTCACCCATTTTCTTCTATGGGATAAACCGAAAAACGATAATACTGCATGGTTTACTATCGAAAAAGAAAATATGAATCCTCTACATCTTGTAAGTTAGTCATTGCTAGAAACTGGAAAAAAACAGGCAGAATACTGTGGGAAGAGATCTTTACGCAAATTCAGTTCCAGTGCAAGATGGAAGAGGGATACTATATCAGTATCGGTAGAAAGTCGACTCATATAGATATATGGTCCCCATGGATATCTTATGTACATTCATATATAAAAGCAACTAAATACATTGATAAACATCTAAAATATTTATTAATAATAATAAGAAAAAAAATGATAACAAAACTTCTATTTGTTATGAATGCTGGATGATTAGATATTTGTTCATTATATAATTAGACACACTATACCTGGTATAGATAACTAATTAAGACACAAGGATACTTAAAATGGATAAGAGTTGTCAGAAATATTAGTATTAAAACATTAAATATATTGAACACTATGTATGTTTTATTTGTGTATGTATGTCCTTATGTTAGGGTATAAGTTGGCATAATGCATTTTTAGACCCGATTATATAATATTACCCTGAATAAGTTTGTCTTCGTTAGATCTCGGAAATTAATCAGGAGTCCAATCCACATCAAAATGAATGATGAAACAAGAAATATTATAAATATAAGGTGCGGACTATATTTATGTATTTATAAATGTATTTATGTATTTGTATGTTTATATTAAAAAAAAAAAAAAGAAATGTCCTTTTCTAAGCTGTATCTTAAAAATGCAAAGTTACTCTGCAATCATGGTCAGATTTAGATTCCATGAACACCAGTCAAGCAGGTCAGGAGGAGACAGTTGAGGGTGCTGGCCAGTATCCCCAATAAATACCCCTTTCTTCCTAATATCTGCATTTCAGTGAATAAAACCATTCAGGCAGGTGCATCTGTACCTACATGCACTCCGAACTAAAGGAACTCAGCAGTGGGCATTGGCACAGACAACTGTAAATAAGGATAGAAAACAATATTATCACAGAAGCCCTATGTGAAAATGTAGGAAATTAATTATTTTGTAATAATCTGACATTTCAAGTAATGGTATTTCATTACCTAATGAAGTCAAAATAGTGATACCATTAACCAGTAAAATGCTGTCAACATTTAATAAAAGCTATGACAGAAAACTGTAGAGTTGCAAAAAGAGGAATACATGCCTGATCAATGCAATACAACTTTTACAATCCATAAAATCATAAGGGAAAACGCTTAAACTGTATATTGGCAGATGAACATAGACTCATGAGTGCTAATTTCTAAGGTGAGAACGCCCAGTAAAAAAAACTACTTTTATATTGATCAACGAAACCAAAGCAATAAAGCCAAGAACAGTTACATGTTAAATCAATAGGAATATTGCTTTTAAAGAAAACTTGTGTTTTGAATTTTCTTGTATAGTACTTTATTGAAAATTCTCTTTGAAACACTCATTCTCCAGGCTATGCTCTGCTGCCTGGAATGGTTGAAAAATAATATTTGTTTTACTTTTTTACTTGAGCTATAGTAAGCCTCAAGACAATGAATACTTCTCAGCATGACGCAGGCTTTAGAAACCTACCTATAGCCCCAGATCATCAATGGGAGTGAACCATCTGGTTTACTATATCTGTTCCAACAAACGGTAAGTGATATAAGGCATGATAGACTACTGTTTGTTATTTTGTGTACACTGTAGGTTTACATCTTAACGCTTGATTCCAAGTTTCCTGCACAAAAAAGTTCTTTATATTTATTTTGTAAGCTAAAAAAAAAGTCTCTGGCTTAAAAGGTAGCTAAAATAGCCTGTTTAGCGAGAAATTTGCCACTTGGGAACATTACCCATAGAGCAATTAAGAAATACTCATATAGCATGTTTTAGCTGAGCCTCAGAAATTAACAACCTCTCTGAAAATGTCCTACACTCTATGAATTTGCATAGACTTTTACTATTCAAATTATACATTAAAATATTTGAGTATTTGAAATATCGACAAAGGTGTCATTATGATTAATTTAATGAAGTTGATCATGGTTCATGTTCAATACAAGGGATTTAAAGGGACACGCACTTACATGCTATTCCCCTTGCAAATACATAGGGGGATTCTGCAGAATACACTATATATATATCCCTCAAGAGTATTAAAACATAATAAAAAACAAAAACAAAATAAATAATAATAAATACATTAACAGTGATATTACTATGCGATTAGTAAGAGTGACATAGGGGTTATAATGATGTTCTGGAGGCAGAGTGGCATATAGGGGGTTAAAAGGCATGTCAAGGAGGCCGAGTGGCATATAGGGGGTGTATGAGGAATATCTGTGGGGCAGAGTGGAAAATATGGAGTTAAAAGGCATGTCATGGAGGCAGAGTGGCATATAGGGGTTTAAGGCATATCTTGAGGAAGAGTGGCAAATAAGGGGGTTTAAAGGCATATCAGGGGCAGATGTGCATAACTTGTCGCAGAAATCATTTTTCTCAATCATAGTTTTTATGAAATATGAAAAATAGTTTTCATGTGAATTATTATTATTTACTAGTAACAGTTTATATATTCAGTCTCTTTTTTCCTAAATTAATATTCAAAATTTGGGGGGTCATCTTATAAGTGAGCAAATACGGTATTTTAGCCCTAATAACTATTGTGTTACATGTATAAATATGATTTTTGTCCTAAAAATGTATAAATGTTTAGTTATACTAAATGTGAAATAGTCAAATTATGACTCAACAAAGATGTACTAAAAAATCTACTGTCCTTAAAAAGGATATAAAATCTTTGTCCTTAAGGGGTTAATCATTTGAGTGCCATCTTGAATGTACAACTCAGCATTAGAAACTAGCGATATTGTTTAGAGTATTATCAATTCTGTGAACTTTACTTGCATTGGATAAACATGCCCTAAGCTAACAGACATCATAACAAACCCATAAATATCTGACAGGGAAACTATTTGCATTAACTCCAATCAGTGTCCTGTGTGACACCTACAGCTGTTAAAGCATTGATTCATTTGGATACCATATGCTGAACGCAGTGAGGCTGTCAGACACACTATTGTTTACTAATGTAATGTTGCATCTGTACATGAGGGAGAAGAACTATGCAACTCTCATGCTTACAGACATTTTCACTCTCACAATAAAAAGACCTTAGGCCTTGCAGTCACACATACATAACATCTATTGGTTAATTGACTAAGCATTTGCTGGTACATTTATGTATATTTTCGTTTTGTTTTTGCCATATTTGTTTTCGGGCAACCCAGCTGTTTGACTCAGAAGAAATTAGGGGGCCTTTTTTTTTTTTTTATTCATAAATGACATTCAGGGGGAGTTGCCAAATGGGGGGCCCTGACACATTCTAGACACACCTTTAACCTACAGCAGCACCATCTCAAGCTTAAGGAAGGGTTTCATACTAGGTTTTGGAATGCCGGAGCCCCAGCAACCGCAGCACTGCACCAACGGATACACACACATACAGAGGCATGCTATGGTACCAGTTTGATTCATTGATCCCTCAGAGTAAGGAAGGTGATACAGCATATCTCATAGCCTACCCTACAAAATTAAGGAATATTAGAAACACTATTAGAAAAAAGAACAAGAATTGATCAACCAGAGTAAAGAAGAACACAGAGGACAGGCCAAGCACTGGCAGACAATCTATCTCAGACCCTAGAGCGATTCCCTCCTCCATATTACAAAAAAAAAAAAAAAAAAAAAAAAAAAAAAAATCGATCTCACCGACTAAAGAACGGTATTGAGTCATAGGACAGGGTCATAGGACAGGGCACAGGCCAGGTGAACAAGGAGCAGCAGGAGTAGAACACTGGGCAGGCAAGCACTGGCAAATGATAGGCACATGCAGCCCCTTGGACCAGGACTGAATTACCATAATATTACATAAATTAAAATAATTGATCACCCAGAGTAAGGATGTCAAAGAGGTGCAGTAGTAGGGCACTGGACCTGGGCAGGCACTGGCTGAAGATAGACCCATGCAGCTCCTTGGAGCAGGATGGAAATTCCACAATATTATGGAAATTTTTAAAAAAGGTTTCCCCAGAATAAGGACTGTGAAAGGGGAGCAGAAGTAGTAGTAGGGCACTGGGAATTGGCAGGCAGACCCTGGCAGATAATAAGCACATGCAGCCCCTTGGAGCAGGATTGAATTTCCATATAATTATACTTAATATATATTATAATACCTGTTTTTGTCACCAATATTTATTATCAATGAAGAATAATATATGATATAATACAGTTATGGTGGGTAAAGGTGATGGAAAACCCTTCTACTTAAAGTTAAGGAGGTAGTAGAAGATTAAACACTCATCTACAGACACCAGACGGCTTGTTTTTTCCTCAGAAATCTCATGGTGCTGCCAAAATCACAAGGGATTCTAGGTAGGCGCATGCAAATAAGGTCAACAATGACCACCATTTGCCTCTATTTGCCTCAATTTATACATGGATCCCTTGAAAGTAATTGCCTGCTGTACAAGATAGCCTTTGACAAAACTCGGGTTAGCCATTAGACTCATGGACAATTGTTTCATCCTTAATGGGACTCGTCAGCATGAGGTTGTGATAATATCCAAAATCAGCAGTATTCCAGTCAGAGGAAGAGAAGAGGATACTTTGTTGCCTGACCTTAATGAAAACCAGTTCCCTCAGGTCCTTGGTCCACCTTGGGATTAGGTTTCCACCCCTTGATTTATTTCAGGGGGTATTTAATATAGAGTTGAGGAGATGCCTACCACTTATAAGGTTAGTTTTAAGCACTATGCTACAGCCCAGGGAGAAGGGTAATAGCAGTGGCAGACATGGAATGAGAGAGGGATAACTTGTTTCTGTTATTCTAATGTTTATGCTAATGTTTATGCCCCTAGTGTGTCAATAAAGTAACAAGGATCAGATTGCTAGATACCTAGTATCACCTGCCAATGGTACTGAAAATTGACAGTACCATTACTATCACCGTTATTTTTAAAGTAAACATGTGAAGTAAATAATTATGAAAGCTTTTGTAGTTAGGACCACCACCAACAACAAGCCGAGCTGTACACCAAAAAACCTTTTGGGGGACCCTAAAACCTGTACTACAGGCAGCCGAGAGGCCTGTGTTATGACCATGGCCACTTGCTGGCATATAGTTGGTTCCTTAAATTGAACACCTCAAATAAGCATTATAAACAAGCATTGTTATACATGAAATAGCCAAGAAACAAATAATCTCTTCTTCATATGCAATGTGCATGGCAATAATGGTAGCATTAGATATAAGGGTGTGGTGAAAGCATGTTAAACAATGCAATTAATATACAACATACAACAACTATTTTAGCTATTAAAAAATCATTAATACAGTAAAATTGTTTTAATGTTTCAAAGTTTTAAGCAATATATGGAAATGCTGCACATTTTAACCCAGTTGTTCGTTTTCAATTTTATTTTCAAAATTAAAAAAGCAAAAAAATATTTACAAATGTCATTTATTAAGAGCATATTATTGTGGATGCAGAGTCTTTTTTATCTAATATAGCAGAAACCGTTTGTCTTACCTATTTGTATGCATACCAATGTATAGAAACTATAAATCTATTGCAATTTTAATGCAGGAAAAGACCTTCTCCTTATACCAAGGAGGTTAAAACCAAGGTTAGAAGAGTCTGGAAATGTTGCTGTAGCAGAAAAAAAAGCTCACACAATCACTGTCTGCATACCAAATGCACTAGTAAAATGTGATCGCTCTGCAATTACTTTTATATGACAGTTCAGATTCTAATTTTGTTATATTCCATATAATTCTATTTTATTTTTAGCATTTGTACAGGCAGGATTCTTGCTATGCTTTGTTTTTACATGACTGCTCTATTTACTTAGATAAATCCCCCCCCCATCCCCATGGAAAACACTCTGCAGGACCACTAGGGTTTACCCCTCACATTAACAGTCTATGTGGCCTGCACAACAGCCCATGGATCTCCTTGTTCTTCGTAAGTAAACTGCCCAGCAGCAAATCTTCAATCTTTTCCTCCTATTTCTGGGCTAATGAAAAATATGTACTGTTCTATAATAATTTCCCAGTAGGTAAGGGTATGTGTTGCCTAACCTACAGCCCACAACAGCAATAATTTAACTAAGCTGCTTGTTGGGCCATCTGAGTTATCTTGAACCTAAGACAAGACCTAGGACCGATTAAGGTCTGTGTGTCAAAAGCAGGAAAAATGGGCAGACTAGATGGGCAGTCAAGTGCTATGTTTCTATTTCTCTAATGTATGTTTCCTCAATGCTTTTATCCTGTTTCAATAATGTTTTAGAACATGGGAAAAACAAAAAGGTCCACATATTTCTGGAGAGTTTCTCCAGTGTGTTTTTTTTTTCACTGAACAATTTTGTTTCAGGGGGATCAGAGACACTTGTGCACAGACTGTGTCTGTGTGGCTTGATCAGTAGCCTATGGTACTATTGTTATGGAAAGACTTTTAGAGGAAGGACAGATCTACGGAATGGGAGTTTGATGATGAGTGGACATCTAAGAGTGACATACACTAGTCCCATTCTAGACAAAGGAGGCAGGTGTGTGGTGGCTGGGTGGTAGCAACACAGATTTGGCATTGAGTTTTCAAATAAAAGCATTTTACTGTTGGAAAAAAAACTCTGGGTATGAGTCAGTGTCTGGGTGTGTGTTTGTATGAGTGTTTGTGTGATTAAATGTGTATCTCATTCCTTTCTCCTCTCAATTTTTTCTATTCTGTCCTTCTCTCTTCCCTTCTTTCTTCTCTTGTTTTCTCTTATCCCTCTTATGTTCTCCTCTCATCCCTTTTATTTCATCTCTCTCTTCCATCTGCCCTCTTATATCATCATCTTCCTCTATCTTCGCTTGTCTCTCTCACTCCTCTCATTTCTTTTTTCTGATGCTTTACTCTCTACAATATCAAAAAAAAATATTTGTGCTCTAAATTATAAAAAGTCACCCTTGGGAGCAATCCTTTAAGATGTCCAACGTGCGGCCCACAGGCCAAATGCGTGAGCAGGGTTGGGCTGGCCCACCGGGAAACTTAACTTCATTAGGCCGGCGGCGGAGGCGGTGTTACAGCCGCATGACGGCTGCTTTGAACTTTTCGGCCGGGCAGCTGCTTTGAACAGCCCGAGGGGGCGGGCTAAAAGAAGGTGTTCCTTGTGGCAAGTAGACGGTCATCACATCGGAGGAAAGCAGGAAAAAATTCAAGTATTACTAAAAAATAGTTAGAGGTTATAGGAAAGCAGACCCATATTCAAGGGGGTGGCTGGGTTATGGAATTACAAATCAAATATAAACAGTATTGGTTTGAAGCTCTTTTTTTCAGCACTTTTATTTCATTTTTTTGGTTATTCCAATGGAAACTATGGCCGGATATTTTCTTATAAATCTACTTAGCACCACACATGATATCCATATAGCAATTCCGATTTATCTTTAGTTTAGAACATAATGTAACTATAGTATGATAAGCTAATAGTGTATTCAAAGTGGACATGTTACGCATCCTAAATAAGGAATTAATGTAAACTAGGTATGGACAATTAGCTACTCATGAGGGGGTAACTATCCAGAAATAAGCCTTTTCAAGCATATGTCAGAAGATGCTTAACCAACACATAGTGTTTTAGTTAGCCAGCCCCCATCCACTTACCTGCACCTCCTCTGTGGTGAGCATCAAGGAGCAGAGGTACACATGGTGTGAATAAAAGGCACTACAGAGGCTGTGCCAGGTAGGCACAGTCCTCAATATTTAAATGGGTTGGTTATCTGCGATCTCTCAAAGCAGCACATTGAGAAGCAATGCACCAGGGAGCTTGATCAATTTCTTGTTACAGTCAGTAGAACAATTTAGAAACACATAAAATAAACTGGTGCAAAGGAGAAGAGGGCCCTGCTCTTGCCATTTTACAATCCCAATCTACTGGAAACCACGCACCAAAATGGAATTTGACATCAAATATATTATTTTGATGTAAATGGTTCACTTTACTTTTTAGTAAAATGATTAAAATGGGTAAGGTAAAGGATATTTGATATGAAAATCGCATACAAATATTAGGAAAGGTCTCCAAAGGCTCTATGCTATTATGTTTTATCTCTAAAAGGCTATGTTAAAGAATAATTAGGTTTCCTACCGTTCTGCAAGATGTACACTGGGGACAAAAGGAAAGATGATTTTTCAATGTTTTAAATCACCAAAAAAAACCTCTAAACATATTTTGAATTTCCAGTTTCACTCTAAAGCTAAAACTCTCAAGAGAACAACAATGTACAATATGTACAGTTCACAAATACAACATATTGAATTACTATTGAAAAAGGGTGTCCATTACTAATGCCCATTCTTTGATCCAATAAAAAAAGTATTATAACCCTAGAACGTGTATTGAAAGGAACAGAAGATTGATCTGATGCTATTTGCACTGGTTTTGGAGTAACTATACCTTTCTAAAGAAGAAAGCAGAGTACTTAAATACTTATTATACACAAAGTAAAAAAAGCAGTTAACTGAGGTACAAACTTGGATGAGCATATCACGTGCAAGGACATATGTTCAGCCAAAGAGAAAATAGCTGGGGGAAGGACAAATATATATATAAGGAGGAAATTTGCAGAACACCCCATGCATTTGCCACAAACATTTAAAGGGACCACATCATTGTTACTAGTTTATTGTGTCAAAATTTTCCCATTATCCTAACTAAGGCCATGCTAATTGAGCTGACCCTAAGACTCTTTAAAATATTAACCAATATATTATTAAAATATTCTTATTAAGTCATCAGTACTTAAGCATTTGAAGGTTTGTTGCCCATGTAATATTTGCCCTGTCCTATTTTATTTCCTTCCTGCACGGCATTGTATTATATTTTTACTAGACAGGGTGAATGTTTTCTATTCCCCCCTGGTAATTGTGGGATGTACTAAAACAAGCCCCCAGAAATATAGTAGTAGGATAAGTTTATTTCTTCTGAACTGGCAGAAAAAAGGGTGGGATGTAACAGACGCCTGCAGTTTAGAGGAGCCAATGTCAAAAAGACATTTCAAATTTTCAATATTTTTTTTATACTTTAATGAATAATGCTGAGTTGTCACAGGTCACAGTTCCTCTTTAAGACCCTCATAGAGCCATTTACTTTGAGTACTACATGTTAGTTACGCCCTTTGGCATTTATTTGGTTAAATGTTGTACTTTCCTGGCACCATCACGTAATACAATTCTCACAGATTATTTTCTCCCTCTTGGCAGGAAATCCATTATCTAACTGAATTTCCAGACTGCTGCAAAACGCTATCAGACTATATGTAAAAGAGAGACTTTGTCATTTACAGTATTATACACCATTTGAATTAACATCACAATAAGTGGTATTGATCCTGACGTGTCTCCGTAGTGGAAAGCATTCAGGAATTGATGTATAGCTGCACTGAAGTTCTTAAAAACGGTTTATTAGTGTGCTCCTTTTCTTCAAGTTCTTTTTGTTTTCCCCAATTCAGAATGAAACTGAATACAATCAGATCTCATTACGAATGGATACAATGAATGAACATACGTTTAAACAAAATGGAATCTAATGAGAAAAGGTTTCACTGCCCCAAAAACCCTTTAGTCTATACAATCCAAAGATGAGTGTTTCCGAACTCTGGCCCCTGATGAAATGGACAATCCAGTCAGACACAAGGACAAATTATCTGAACGTTTTCTTACAAAAACACTGGACACCATACAAAATCTGAATAACTACCTGAATGCAACAGAAAACAAGAGTGTTTTACAGGTTACCTAACATTAATATTATATTAACTTATATTAATAGACACGACACCCTGCACAGCACTTTATTAATCTTATTTCTTGTATCATTGTTAATTTCTATTCAAGGACAATCAGCAAGTGGATGGAGATCTGTAGTCCAAGAAATCATCCACAATTACTAGGTCTCATTCTGTCTTCATATATTTCATTTTTCTTAATATTTGAATTATATAATCATCCTAAAGCTATTTTTTAATAGGTAAATCATCAGATCGGTGTATGGCAAATAATGCATTATTTCGACATAACAGGTTAGCATTAAAATGTTCTTTCTCTGACATCTGAGAACAGGAAAATAATTATCTGTGTGCTAGACAATGATTCACTCTCTGAAGTGGCTGAAGGCGTTTGTGAATCATGAATATATTCCGCTGGTAGGAGCTAACCGTGGATTAGGGGTATGTCAATAAATGGTTTGTCATTATTTTTAAAAGACATTTCAAAACATATCAAAGGTCTTCCTATCACAAAATATGTTATATGTTTCTCATGCAATCTTTTTTTTCTATTGTTTCTTATCAATCGCAATACACATGGCAATTATGTAAAAAAAAATGAAATTTTAAATGGCGTAACTCACATTACAATAGTAGATGCAGATGTTTAGACATTTTGTTCATTTTTCCTCCCATAAAATTTGAAAGAAAGACAGATTTGAATTTTCACAGATTGGAAAGTCCCACTAGTCATGAAAGCTAGTCTTAAAGTTGTTAACATCTCAGAAACCTTGTTGAGAAATAAAGAAATTTCGTGCCTCGCTGCTCTTACTTACATACTATTTAATTAATATTCATATTTAATATTTACTTTTAAAATGTACTCAAAACTTTTTATTCAAACATAGGAAAATATATTTTGTGTCATGAGATACGTTTTTCCTCTCAATGCTCTATATCATAGTATATATATAATATATATATATATAGTTACATAGTTAGATAGCCTTTCCCATATCTGTTTATTTCTTGCTGTTGGTCCAAAAGAAGGCAAAAAAAAAAACAGTTGTGGCTCTTTCCACTGTTTCCCCATAATTTAAACATTATATCCCTGAATACTACATTTTTGCAAGTATCCATCCAGTTGCTGTTTAAATGTCTGTACAGACTATGATAAAACACATCCACATCCTTATTGTAATAACTGTAAAAAAATTATATATTTTTGGGGGGGTTGCAATATTGTGATATTTCTGTTTATGTACTTTAGAGATATGCTATTGGATATATTCCATAGTGATATGCTATGCAATTTTTTGGCTCAAAAATGTTTTGCATATACTTTGAAATACACTGTTATATAGTTATATATATATATATATACACACACACACACACACAATATAGACCAAGCTTATTACTGCACGACCCTTATCAATCCAGAATACTCTTTCAAAAGGACAGTCTGGATTTAGTCCATTAAGTTATTTGTATTTAAAATATATCTACCTTAAAGGGTACTATGGTGGCATGTTTCAGTGTATAAAGTTTCATCTATACATTGAGATAACTAATCAGCTAGCCAATGCGTTAATCCAATATGTCACACAGCATGTTACACACTGAAATGCATATAACCAACATAATTGTGTTGAGACATTTGCCTGGTGTGCCAGATGGCCAGTCTGGGTCTGATTATAATATATCTATCCATCTATATACACACACACACATCTCAATCATAAACCATTGTGTCACTGCAGGTATAATAAGGCATGGTTAACCTAGCTGGTGTCTACCTGGAGGTGTGAGGCGTTCTTCACCACATGTCTTCAGAAACAAAGACAATTCTGTGATTTCCCACAAAATTTGTGGTATCTGCAAAGAAAAGGCAAATTTATCTTATAGGGGTTTGTTAAATAAACAATTAAAAAGCAATATTTGTAACCGTTTCATTTATACATAGCCATATGCTTAATGTTTGAACAAACAGATGGGCATTTAGCAGCCAATATAATTTTATTCTACACATATCTACCATAATTTCATAAAGTACATGATATACGCTAGTAAAATTGCGTGTGTTCCTATACCACAAAAGCCAAATGACTCGCCTTCTATTGATTCCCTATCTAGGAGATAGGACTGCACTGAAGTATACTGTTAATATCCCAAATAACGTTCCACTTGGATTGCTGCTCCACCTGGAGACGCAATAGATTGAAGTAAAGGTGAAATCACATTGCAGAAGAAGATATTTATTATTGACAAAACTGCAAAGCCGTGTATCCTGCGGGGGACTGGTATAGGTTTCAGGTGATGGTAAATATCAATCCTTAAGTAGCAGTAAATGACATTTTTTCTGAATTAATGTTTTCTAAATAGACCAGCTCAGATTATATAGCATGCGTATGGCTGGTATTGCCCTCAGATGGGTTGCCTGTCGGCTATCATTCTTCTAAAGTGTGAATTGTTTAAATGGCTGATGACTATTTAAGTGGCAAATAACTTAAGGTATTCTATGATAAGAAGAAAGCGTTACAGACGCGCTTGCTAAATTGCTCTGAGCTTTGGTGTGTTTGGATATTATGCCTGTTGGTTAAATCAATGACCACCGAGATTCCCAACTAAGCAGAATTATGAGTGTGTTGTGTTGTGACTGTCATTGTTCCCAAACCAACGATGCTTATAGAAATTGATGATATGTGCTTGGAAAACACTGCCGCTTTGCCGAGAATCGCCAAGTACGTAACCTTAAAGCTTTGTTGCACATCCTCTTGCTATGCAGACAAAAAGAAAAAGCCTTTAGCTTTCAATACAAGCCAGGGGTGAGATTTACAAAAGCGCAGAAAAGCTTTTAAGACTGTTCTTTGTTGTTAATGTAATAAAATATTGACTACTTTCATCAGCAGATTGTTTTTTTTTTAACATTGTTGATGTACAAATCAATTGAAAATAAAGTATACGAGTATAATTGGAAAAAGGTTTAAAAAACCAGTGCTTTGGAAAGGGATTTGACAGGAAAATATGAGCTTTCTGAAAGAGGATATGTCCGAAAAAATATAGTAATGTTTGGGTTGACAGCAAAATAGATTTGTATTTCATATTTCAGAGGAAGATTTAAGCAGTAAAGTGAAGTGGTTGTGGCATCAGAAAATGTTATTCTCTCTTAAGGATGAGAAGACTGAAACCAATAAGCATAATTACTGTAGGACTTGCTCCGGCTATATACCGCTGAGACATTCCACTTCTACTTATTTTCCTTTAAATATAGTTATTAAGGGCCTTATTTGTAAAGAGACATTGTGGGCCAAAGTATGTGGAGCAATTACTATGGAAACCAGTATAATGTTCCTGATGATTACTCCACATTCAGCACTTTACACATGAAATGCTTAACAAAAACTAAAATGCATTGTCTTTGATGATTACATGAGTCCTATAAATTTCTAAATTAAAAAAAAGATTTTCGTTTCCTAATTTGAGCATATAAAACAAGTGCCCTACACCCTGAATAAGTTTTATAATGAAAGACGACTATGAGGTACATTGCTGGTGCCATGTTGGAAGTGATAGGGTTTCAGTCTGATCTTTTAAACGGCTTAACCACAATTCTGAACATGTATACACCAAAAGTTTAAGTATACAGTGGGAATTAAGGCATTGTAGTGCAAAAGTGGTCGTATCATCATCAATGGAATGGTTCTGATTAGGCCCTCCAAAATGATCTTTTTATAGGCTGTAGAAGTTTATACCTTTAACCAGTAAAAATACGCACAGAATTCCTACTTTAACGCAGAAAAGATTGGTATGCGCTTATATTTTTACTTGTCTGGTTGCTTGAATGCTTAAGCCTATAAATACAATTTCTGTGTTTTTAATTCATTTTATAGGGAAAGCACAAATATTCAGCTAAATGCAAAATATGAGTATATAACATTTATATTCTACATTTAACTTTCAGACATAAAGATCCCTGCATAAAAAAGGTAATGCCTTAACAGTTAATACTGAAAACACAAGATATGTTTGTTAATCATTTTCTGATATTTGGTCATGGATGGCCTGCTCAGGAACCCAAGCTAAATGGCGGCTTAAATTGTCAAGCTCATGGGAGAGTTTTTCAAGCTTAGCCAAGCCCAATTAATGAGGGGACTTAATAGCAGGAAAGGTCAAAATATCAGTTTGGATACCCTGCTTAATATACCACAGGATGAAAAATCTTAAGTAACCAATATGCATTAGATAAGTAGAACATTGTTTCTCAGCTTTGTTCTACTAGTACACATATATTTTTCTCTAGTCATGTACCCCTAAAACCACCCTTTTTATAATAAGGAAAATTATGATTGCCTACAAAATGCTACTTAATACAGATAAAGAGACAGAGTACACAAAAACATAAAATAGCAGGATAGCCATGTGCCTATTCTATGCATGTTTAACTTCCCCTAAATGTTTCTGTCAGATATTGACCCTTAAGTCTTCCCTGGTAATTGCTATCCTGCTAACTAGTCACTATTTTAGTATCCAAGTCCACCATGACCTTATGTGAAGTACAGCATGGGTACATGCAGACGCATAATGTAGCCTAGACCTATGACAACTGGTCCAAGATGACAGCAGCCCTATATCAATGATCTATCTACTTATAGGGTGTTTAGGCTCCCTGATAGACTGCAGCCCAAAGATTTGTTGGAAAGATCTTCCTTATAACTAGCCCATTTACTCTAGGAAGGTGTGTGTGCTTTAGTGTGCCCAGACCCATGTAGTATGGGCACAAATAGGAAGACCATCAGCTAGGTTGGTCTTGGGGAGACTGGAGGCCCTGCCCTCAATCAGGCATACAACAATGTCACCATGTACCACAGGATGTGAAAAACCAAAGTAGGCAATAACACACATGGTCTTGCATTTTCCACAATTCTACGCACTTACACAGACGTATTAAAAGTAAAAATTTGCTCAAGGGAAGGGAAGGGAATGGTAGAGGAGAAAAGCTAAGCAACATGGGTATCCTTACAGCACCACTTATCTGTCTGGGAGGAGTTTATATTGTACAACCACTGTGCATGGTTTCCACAAATAATTGCCAGTAGTTGTTTTTGACATGTATAGATACTATATACACATAACTGGATAGTGGGTTTAAAAACTGTTAATGCTTTATTATGCAAGGTTATTTACATAAAGGTGTATTCAAGAAGGGTAAATTAGTGGTTTATATTTTTTTAAATCCAGATTTCTTGGAGGTATGGAAAATCTTGCGTCAAACAAGCAGTTAATTTGATAAGCTCTTTTACAAGCACTTCAAACAATTCGAGCCATGCAGTGTTCACCCCTTTATATTAGATGGGCTGAATTCAATGCCAGATGGAAATCTTACAGATGTCATTAAATAGTAATCCTTTAATATATTGCATATATATATATATATATATATATATATATATATATATATATCCTTTAATATATTGCACAAAAAATAGATAACAAAGTGGCACGTTTTATTTAGTTAACGAATTTGGTCCAATATATATATATATATTTGTTTTGTATCAAACATTTAATCCATTACATTCAATTGGAAATTGAATTGTTTTTCAATTATTTGTCAAACATTTAAGGCATTGAAACCATCCTAGTAAATGTACATTTTCATTTTTAGTTGAAATCGTGCATCCTATACATCCTATATGAGTGCTCTGCTCTGACATTGGAGGCCAAAGATCAATATATTTAAGTAAAATGCATATACCTGATCAATGTATCATGAGTAAGTGATAAGAATATCCCTTGAATTAAACATTAATTTTATGGCTCCATAACATTGCACTGAATGTTCATTATACATACAGATGGCTACATAGAGATGGTTATTAATTATAGACCAGGGGTCTGAAGAATCGCCTACTTAGCAGACTTTAATACAATTCTTATCAGTGTACATTAAGATATACAGAAAGTAGGGTTTACAATGGGCTGGATGTAGAACAGACCATTAATTATGATTAAGTAAGTGCTGTCTGGCTGTATGTTAATGAATTGCCAGGTAAATTAAATTTGTCAAGGTAGTGTGAGTGCAGCTATGTAATGTGCATTAAATAGTCTGCTCGACTAAATGGGAGTTCATTTAAAAAAAGGGTTTAGGGATGGTTTGTATATGCCTGACGGGAAATTAAATATGATTTTAATACATTGTGCCCAGTAGTCAGGTTATTGTGGATTGAGCAGGAGACTTGGGTGACATAGGATGGGGACGGGTCTGTGAGCAGGGATCATGAAGGCTATGAAAAGGTCTACTGCCGTCAGACTTTTTGTCCCACAGAAGATTGGATAGCAGTGGAGTCCGCTTTGGGAGACACTGCACATACACACAAATATTTGCAAAACATTTGATTAACAAAATTCTGATTTCTTCATTTCCAGCAATGTCTGCAACCAAGTCTATCAGCTTTAGACATCTAATTTTATGTAATATGTACATAAAGACTTGCCCTAGCACCCAGATTGCACCCACAGGACTTTCCCCGCACATACATTGCACCCACAGTCGTCTCCTCTCAGAGTCTCAGGTCTCCTCCTGATCCTCCCCTTTGTAATTATCTACAGTGTGTGCTAGCAGCCTTTAGCCACGGAAACACGTGTCCTTGCATTACGTGACACTTCTCTGTTCCTGTCTCCTTGGGTCAGTCTAAAATTGTTTACAAAGGGTCTGGTCTGACTTGGACAGGCCCTTTGTAAACAATTTTGGACCAGCCCAGGGGGCAAGAACAGATCATGGTGACGCATGCTTAATAAACTGAACAAAATAGATGCTTTAGCGTAATCTTTGAACCTAAAAACATACACTTTTGAAACTGAAAAAAACAATTGTATTTAACCTTCTACCTGTTTTAGTAAGAATTGTTCAGCAAGTTTTTAAATGGCAGCAATCACTGGTGCATGATAACCCTATAGTAGGAATATGAACAGCATTAAGGCTTACACTTTGCTGAGCCAGGTCTGTTAAATGCACACTGCCATCTGGTGTTTGTGCTTAAAACAGCAGCTTACTGAACGCATTATTGCTTAAAACATTAGCACCTGTTTAACACAGTAACAGGCATCTTAGCTTATTCTGCACAATTAGCTAAATGGAAAAGTGGATTTAAAAGGGGTCACTCTAATTTAATGAACCTGTCTTCATTTTCTTAATCATTATAGAGAAATAATTAATATTTGCATATAAATTGGCCGTATAATGTGTCACAGCTTGCCATTAATTGGTAGATGTATATGTTAAAATGCTGCAGGCAAAAAATGAGTTGACATATTTAAGAAAATTTCAATGAGGTATTTAAAAATGAATATAACTAAATTATGCAAATAATGTACATTATTTATTAAAACCGCCAATGGAAAATACACATCTAGTGGAACAATGGGAATTGACCTTATTCCTTGTGGTGATAATTTCTCCTTATATGTCATTTCATATAGTCGCAGAGAGACATTTATGTTTCAGGGGCGTAAAGGTGTGGTTGGGACGGATACAAAAGAAAATTGCCAGTAAAAATCATTTGGCCCATATGATATCCTCTAGTCCCAGACATAGTTACTATGTTACATAATTGCACACGAGATCAAATACATATTAATATCCCATAGCAGAATAGTTAATAGTGCACATAATTTACATATGTAGGAATCTGCACATAATACACATACATGGAAATTTTGACTCTTTAGTACAGAGCATCTGATGCCATTTTTCTGCACCCCTGTTACTGTCTTTGTGCTTCTTTAAAAGAGTGTGGACAGAATATCAGGAATACCCTGACTGCTTTTGAAATTCTGCCTGGGAGAGACCTTGCTGATGTAGTACAATTACCTTGTGTCTTGTTGTTGTGCTCAGTCTTGTCATTGTGTCTTCAGCAACCTCCCATTCTTAGCAAGTTTGGCTGTTCCTCATTTGGTTTTATTCCTCCTGCACAACTGTTTCTGTTTCAGTCACTGATTGTGTTTCAACCTACATTATTAAATTGATGATCGTTAGCACCTGTTTGGTATAATTGTTTACTATATGCATACAAAATCCTGGTCTTGTGTCAGTGTACCTAGAAGAATTGCTGTTTTGATGGCAAAGGATGGTCACACCAAATACTGTATATTGTATTTTGTTAAATTATACCTATAACTACTAACATGTCTATTTTTGAAAGCATGCCTAAAACTTTTGCACACTAATATACTGTGTGTATATATATACTGTGTGTATATATATATTATATTATATAAATATATATATATATATATATATATATATATAATTGTGCACAATACCCACCATCTGTCACTTTGGTAACCCTGTCCGGGAATCTTACTTACACAACAGTCTATACCAGGCGCAGAGACGTCTTCAGACACAAGGAGGGTAAAATACAGGCTGGCCTGTTTTAATATTTTCCCACAGGCATTACAGACAATAAATAAACCAAAACAAAAAAACGGCCTCGCTTTTTGTGAGAACTAACTAATACAAGGTACTCCAACCTAACTGGGCGGCTTATCCGTTCCAACAAACAAAATAACAGATTATATGCAATAATGGCAGCGCTCAGTATTTCAGCAGCTCTCTCCCTTTCTCTCTCAGGGAGCCAAATGATCTCTCTCTTGCTCTGAGACCAGGAGGCCACTTAACTGCCTCTCCCATTAATTAGTGGAACCAGGTGAGTACTAGGAGAGTATCCAATAATCTCCGGACTGGATTCCCACCTGCTGGTCTTCGGCTGCCCAAAACACACAAATCACAAATATCAATAATTACATTCTTAACAATACATCTCCCTGGGGCTAGTAGAAACTAAAATATAAGGGGATATATAAACTCCCTCCATTATCATCCCCTGCTTTCTGTCACTATATATATATATATAATATATATATATATATCACAGGCTGCCAGGGTTGACCAAAATGTTTATGTATACACTCATACACTTCTTTGGTGTTCTCATTCTCCATGTGAAATCCACTTACATCAAAGTTATCTGTGACAGTTGTATTCATTTCTTTTTAAATTATTTTTTTAGCAAAGCTTAAAGGGAAATTCTAAATTAGCAGCATTAGTGATAGACAGACTTATCTATACTTTGCTAACAATAAATGGAGTGTAATTAAAGCAGAGCTAATTTTCCCCTCTGGAAAAATCTATGCAACTCCCCTTATCTCAATTCACTACAGACATCCCTAGCAATAGATGAACTAAAGGGTGAGATTTATATCACACAGATCCCTACATACACATTTTCATGGCAAGAGCTGACACAGATAGGTCAATCTCATCAGCAAATAGAGGTCAAAAGCATTTTCCTACTGGTCTTAACAAATGTGTCAATTTGTCGATCCATGAGACATAGTAACAAGCCATATTTTAAAACCAATATTCTAAGACAAGACGAGCAATTCATTATTGAAGCCTTGGTTGATTGAGAAGTATTTTTTTTGTAGAGGGAATGTTACGTCCCAAGACTTTTCTGAAGCCTCCACGAACATCTTACTGTATGTCACTAATTAAAATGAAAGTTATTGATTATCTAGTCCTTTCCCTCCTGAAATCAATAGTGGAGCACTGCCTAGGGATAGTAATTAATTGTGTCAGCTTGTGACTGGAAATAACAAATTGTGCAACATCCTTACAGCAATCACTCCCTCAAAAGTCATGTGAAAAACGACGCCCAAATGGCTAAAAAATGTATACCTGATATCTTAGTCCAACTATCTTTATATGATTTAATGAGAGCTACCCTATGGGAATTAATCCATAGAGTTGCATCTACGTAGGAGATACCTAAATAGCAAAGTGGCCTCAGACGACCTGCTATACATCTCTTACGTAACTCCAATTTGAAGGGGTGCGATTGCTTCTAGGCCGAAGGGCACCTACCCCCGGTCGGGGACCAATTGGCAGGTTCTCTCTAAGCAAGGTAAAGTAAAACAATCCTGATTGCTGCCTTTAGGTTGCTTGCTACCTTGGTAACAAGATGATACGCAAAATCTAAACGTGCCAGCATGTTGCCAGCTGAGCTAATGTGAGATCAGCTGGCTAGGGTGCAGATAGAAACCATGTTCTGTGCTAGCATACAGGGATCCGGGACTGTGACATTATAAGAGCCCCTCTCATTAAAAGGACACATCCAAGTATTGTTTATATGAAATACATTTCCTGATGTGTCTTTTGCACCACAAGTTCTATGATGCACAACTAGAATACTGATGAGTACAATAGTGGGTAGACCAAATGTGCTGTAATTGTGGACATATGTGTTGTTTAGCAGGATTACCAATCACGGACCAAAAGGCACGCCTATTGAAACCAATAAGAGCACTTGACTGCCTGGAATTCTTACATGAGCCAGCACTTGGCCCGTACTAGAGAACTGTCTGAGTTTCACCCAAAGTATCTGAGTTGAGCTCTACTTCCCTCGGTCTCCAGGTCATTTTATTTTTTCTCAGGGCCTGAGAGTGGCATGTGGCCATGTCCACTTCCTGCCCATGTTCTGCCTACTTTCCCTGCTCCCTGCCCAGTTCCCTTCCACCAAAGGCTCTGTGGGAGCCTTTAGTGGATCAAACACAGGATACATACATGGGGAGGGGACCTCAACAGAACTTGTATGGAGCACCAGGATTTTGTGATCTGTCACTGTATCCAGTATTTTTGTGTATTTGACAACGCTCTAGAAATCCCAGTGATTATACAGTAAATTCCAAGTGTAATATACAGATAACACATACATGACAAAGCTTCAAGAAATGGCCATGAATCCTAAAATTAGAGAAGCCCAGAAGCCAATTTCACTTATTTACCCAGTCCTGCCCACCCATGAACAATGCATACGAAGAGAGCATTATTCATGTAAGCCAGATTTTCCCATCATGTTATTAATATTATGTTGCCGCTCTTTGATTTGCACAGTAAATATTATAATACCCGGCATACATTCAGTATGTCTAAAATATTTATCTATAGCAAACAGCAAGGCTTGATTATGACCTATTGCTGTTCTTTTGGAGGTTTTGTTTCAGATAACAACAGGAGCTTAAAATGTTGAAAGTACGGAAAAGCCAGAATACTGACAGCGTTATTTAACCGATTTGCAATCTTTGTAAGGAGCAGATCCAAGCACTGCTTAGCTTGCAAGTAGCGGTAGGATATTAAAACAAATACAACTCTGGCTTAGTTGTCTATTCTGGACCCCACATTTTCTGCACAGTTGGATTAAACACCAGACGGAGGTTCAGGCAGTTCCATTGTAGCAAGATTTTGATGATGAGGTCATGCCCAGTAAGATCACAGCATGCTAACTTGTGGTGTGGTCACATCGGAGTAAAGCACCTGGTTAAATTACAGACGATTTGATAGCTAAGCAAAATGTAATGTACTAAAAGATGCAAGACACTTATTGCTCACTCTTTCTCTCCATCTTTTCACTAAAAAATCAACATGAGTAAGACATTTTAGTAGCTTTAGGCAATCAATTAATCAATGAATTTGGGTCCAAAAATAATGGTTAACCTTCAAAATGATAAAAGAATGAGTATAGTAATGGAAGGCTAGATATAAATGGAAGGCTGCATTTTGGACACTAAATTCAGTATCCTATGTATTGCATATTTCCAGCACACAAATATTAAATCATGTCATATAAAATAATACAGAGAATTGTGGAAGAAACCATGGATTTATGCTGTAACTGCAACAACAACAGTAAAGAATTCAGTCTCATTAGATTAACTATGCATTATGTAATGGAAACAGCTTTTCCTGCAAGAGTAACTAGTTGGGATTGGCCCTTGGTATTTCATGGTCACTGTCAGACGCAAACTGACGTTCTGGCAAACTGGGCAAATACCAAGTGGGTCGATGCCAGATGTTGCCAGCTATTTACCTTTACTGTCACTCATGCAGCAAATCCAGTCCACAGTGCAGATGCCCACTGTAAATAAATGGGCCAAGGCATCTGTGATGCATTTCAAATGGGTGCTGCATAAGACTGACCAAGGGCGGCTTCCCCAAACACCCCTCAGTAGTTATTTCCTAAATCATTATCCTCTCCGCTTAGCCCCGGCATATGATGCGAAATCTCAGCACTCCATCTCAGAAGGATCTACAACTCCTTGTATAAGAAAGCTCTGCAAGCTACGCACAGACCTCCAAAGTATCTTCTATTTTTGTCCATCTAATAATATCTAGAGACTTGGTAAAAACCTAGCAATACAA
>VKOC01024295.1:0-19024 GCA_009364415.1 Spea multiplicata | reverse complement strand
AACTTTATTTAACATGGATGATGTTAAATAAAGTTGAAAAAAAACCCCGATGTTTTTATTTAAACCCTGTGCGGCCGCAGACCTGTAAGGCCGGCCTTGGTGGGGACTTCCCGGCCCCTTAGAGCGGCGGACCTGGTTGCGGCGGGCATAGGTAGGGTAGGGGCCTGGAGCTGTAGCTCCATCAGCCCCTAAGTCAATGCGGCCCTGCCGTGGCCCGGCCCACCGGGCAAATGCCCGGTGTGCCCGATGGCCAGTCCGGGCCTGGTTGAGGCAAATTACCACCCCAGGACATGTGGTTTATGGATAGATTTGTGGAAAAGAAGCAGCATTTCTGCACCTCTCTTTCTCTGTGAATCTACCTGGCCTTTCATGCAGGTCCACAAAAAGGGGAGCCACGGGTACAGCCTTTATCCCGTTTCTACAATTGGGGATTAGGTTGTCCATGAAAGGTCTACCCTTTTGCATTGGGAGGAGTGGCATCCTGTAGGGGGGTGAGAATAGGGAGGAATGTAGTTGGGTCATGTAATGTGAGCTTATGTGACCCAGTGGTTAACCACAATGCTGTTTACAGAGTGGTTGAGGTAAGGGAGTGAAGGTGTATGCATGTGTGTGTGTGCACGAGTGAGGGCATGTATGCGTATATATAATTCTGTCAACATGCATGTGTACGTGCAAGTGTGTGAGCATGAATGTGTATGTGTAAGTTTGCATGTGTGGGCATGGATGTGAATGTGTACATTTTTGTGTGTAAGCATGGATGTGTATGTGAGAATGAAAGTGTGCTTGCAAGCATGGTGTTTGCGTATGAGCATAAATGTGCATGGATGTATATGTATAAATGTTTGTGCGTAAGCATGAATCTGTATGTGAGCATGGAAGTGTGTGTGTTTGACCATGGGTTTGTATGCGTAAGTGTGTGAGCATAAATGCGTATACATAAGTGTGTGATCATAAATGTGTATACATAAGAGTGTGTATGGGTATGAATGTGTATGCATAGGTGTGTATATGGGCATGAATGTGTATGCGTAAATGTGTCAGCATGGATTTGTATGTGTAAAAGCCTCCAAAATAATTACCTTGAATATTCAGAGCAGGTCCTACTATTAAAGTCTAGTCATCTTCTGTTATGGTGAGGATTGGTGTTGACTGTACAGGGTGTTAAATAAAGGCATGGTTTTGTGAATTACATCCCCTTATCCACTGCTAAGGGGCATGGATTGTGGTGTAACTGAGAAGAAAAACAAAACAAAAAGGCCTGCACACTTTTCCCTCATGTTTTTGCAGTGTAGAACAAGGAGCGTAGTGTGGGACCAAACATTCCAGGGAAAGGACAAAGGGAGAGGCAGGAATTAGGCTCTCCTGTTGTGGTGTGCGAACAGATGTAAAAGTTTCCAGTTAATTTCCTCTAAGTTGAAAGATGTTCTTTCACAATTAGACATGTCTTTATGCTGTTCTTAATAAGGCCAGTGAAGCAACTTAATAATAAAAGAATCAGAACTCCATTGATTAAGAACATTACCAGCTGTGAAGTTAATATAGACAACAGATGCTTTGAACAAAAAAATAAGAACACCAAAAAACAGAAAATCTCACTGCAGCCAAGGCTGTATCCTTTTCACTCAGTTTGAAACATGTATGCGAGCACTCATTATACAGAATGCACAGCTCTAAGGAACATGTGAAGGCTGAATAAATTAGATTATCTAATTCAAAGGTGGGTTGTAGTGAAAACCCTAACCTCAATAATTATGAAGCGTGGCAGAAAAGGCTCTTCATATTACATAGTTAATGCAGTGAGACTTTTTTATATTACTGTAGCTCATGCTTTAGATAATACACTACAGTATAGTTCACATTTAGTGCTTTCAGAGACAGAATGCAACACAAATGCCCCATAACATCCAAAGACGAACATGTGCTACTTTGCAACCGTTAAAGGTTAAGTTTAAGGTTTATAATAGCATACCTTCCCTTATGAGGTCTAGCAGTGAGAGGCATGCCAGGAAGTACTCTTCTGTTGATTGTGGAATAATCAGGATCTAGTTCGTAGCCTTCATCATCTGCCCCAAGACTGCGGTTATCATCCTCTAGACCATATGGCTCAGGCTGAAAACGCTCAGGCTGGGATCGGTTAAGATCAACATTGCTACCAATGGGCACCTGTGGCTGAGCAATAGGAACATAGTTTTCCCGGCGGGTAGGTAAAGTATAACTGCCATCCTCGGGCCGGTAGCTGTTTCCTGGAGTGTAGGCATATCGGGGGCGGTAGTTAACTCCACGGGATAAACTGCCATAATTGTCAGTTATATCTCCATAGCCTTCATGCCCCATAAATGGTCTGTACTGGGTGTCATGGGGGTCACCATAGGAGTCATTGTAGCTGTTGTTGTAGGATCTAGTCAAGGTAGAGGATGCTTGTGGTGTGATAAAACGCTCCCCATTTTTCATGTATCTTCTATCAATAGAATCTGTGTAACCACTGAGTGGTGAGGAGGCATCAAGCACTGGCATTCCATCTGGACCAAGTGGAACCTGGCGCACAGTTCTAGTGGTGACCGTTTTCACCATCTTTGTCACCTGTGAAAACAAATAGGTAAACATGGTATTCCCTTAGCAACGTAAAAAATATTGGTGCCACTAAATGTGCTCTGTTCTGCAATCACAAATTACTAATGCCAGATTTGTTAATGTTTAAATGAAGGCAAATCTGTCTTTTTCACAGACAACCAATGCAGCCTCTTAATGAGGAATCCAGCATCTTGTGTTCTATACTGACCTGCAGACCATGATCTGATTTCCTTAAGCTGTGTTTCTAATAAGTTTGTGTTAATTATTTCCTTTCTACACAGGAACGTTAATAAGCCAACGGCCTTGCAAATGAAATTGACCAAGAGGTCCTTAGATTATTTATCCATAGGTTGTATGGACCTCATGTTGCAACTGCAAAATAAGGTACCTACATTTACAACAGGTCAGGTGTACTGCAGACAAACTCAAAAGATACTATTCTCTCATATTATAATTTGCTCAAAGTCCTTATGTTGGCACCCTTACATTTCAAATATTACCAAGTCTGTAAGAACTCTATAGTAAACCCAATACTGGAAATTCTCTAGAAGTCAACCATAAACTATACAATGCAATCTGTGGTGCCAAAGACAAGTTATCTTAACTAAACACTTATGTAATTAACGGCTAAAATTTAACTTCATCACAAGGAGGAGTGAATTAAGGTTTAAGAGAACACTAAATAAGAACAGTCTATAAGAAATCTGTAAATACATTGTAATTACTGGTTTTCACAATGGCATAATCAAACTCATTCAAACTGGATTTTGGATTAAGAACTGCACCACTGTGTGCTCCCCTGAACAGAAAATGTAAGTTTACTATACAAATACATGCCTTCAACACCAGGTGTAGCAAATTGGTCATGAAAACCTGACAACCTAAGGATAGACAATAACCGACTGAGAATGATTAGAAGTTATTATACTACACATGGACAGCCACTTGCTGTCTATACTTACTTTATATCCAGTGCATAACATAGGAAGATGTTTTCAATTTTATTTATTGAAAACAAACATTGACCATCAGGGTTGAGGGTATATTTAACCACACTAAGCACTAATTTGGCCATGTGAGGTTTTGTAAGATATGTATTACGGTTCATGTTTTATATTGTTGATGGCCTGTTACTTTTAGGAGTAACACCAGACACTATTAAGTTAAATAATGCGATACATCTTATTAGGATTTCAGAAAATAAAATATCCCTGCAAGGATGTACGAGGCCACAAGCTGCTACATGTATAACAAGAACTACTATAAGCTTAAAGGGTACCCAGATACAGGTCATATTGTTTTAATATGCTGGGCTGAAAAGTCAAGTCAAACCAAAAAAACGTTTTTGCAAGTTGACGCCATGTTGATGCTGTAGCTGATCTAGAAGGTTACTTGACACAACTGAATGGCAACCAGTTACTCTCAAGTTTGACTGCCTCCCCGGGGCAACTTTAAATGGGCATGCTATTGATTTTCTCAAAGTTTCACATGTCCCTGGATCTCACTGAGCTAAAGAGGAGAGCCTGGCAGAATAACTAGATAATCATGTTGGATGCACTAAAATCAACTCAACCTTTACTTGGTCCAAAGTGCACAATGTGAAAAGGTGTTCCTCCACTACAGACCCGATGTAATGTCAGATCAGAGTTTATACATTACTCATGATGATTAATCATTGTGAGTATAATCTGCCCAAAATTACTTTATTAAGCATAGAATGGAAAAATAAAAATCCAACATAAAGAAAAAAAAAAGAAAAAGCATTTGTTCATGGTTTACTTCAAGTAAGTTATTCTGAAACATTTCTAATCAGATGAACTCAAATTTTCATGTTGTCTGAAGTATCTGCAAGGTGACCTTCACTGGTTTAACATGCAGAGTGTTTGATTCCTATCAGTGATACTGCGTGAGGATAGAGGGGAAGGCTAAACTCCCTTTTGTGTTTGGAATACATAAGGGGATCGTTCCTGCTCTGTCTGCAGATTTAAAATTACCAGGTTGAAGACAAAGCTCTGAAAAGCTGTTCAGAAGAGCCTTATTTCCAACATAGAAGAGCAAAGAAGATTTGTCAAGACCAATCACTTGGCTGAATAATTATGCACCCCTCAAGAGAGAAAGTCTCAAATACGATAAATGGTCAAAGTAATAGGAGGATAAACCAAAAAGAACAGTCGAATGTTGTAGAAAAAAACAGGAAACTACAAATGTGTGTGTTTTTTCACACATTGCTACAAGTAAAGTGAAGTACTTTTTCTTAAGACTTTAATAAATGGCAATCGAGGCTCCTGCTAAGTTCCTACACCTCTTTATATGTTCTATATGTAAGATCAGGGCTTGACAAATTTGTTATGAATCTAGCTAAAAAAAAGTTAGGAGCCAGGATTTTTAAGGGATTTAACAGGCTGACAAACACCTAGGCGCCAGAACAAAACTCTCAGTCGCCATGGCGAGCTAGCCCTGTGTAAGATGGCTCAAAGATGAATAAAGGGAGTCTAATAAATCTCTTATAACCCCACAGTGACTAGTAACCAGATGTTTCTGTGCCTGCACATGTAGGTGGAAAGAGTTCATCTCAGTTGACTCTCTTGTCCTCAGCCTTCAGTCAAATTAGATGTACCCAGACACCAAGGGTCTGAGTAGATGTTGGTGAGTACTTCATCTTTCACATAGAGTTTTTAATAAAATGCAAACATTTGTAATTCTATGTGTTACTTTATTCTATCGTTTTTAGACATTTTAGAAATCCAAACATTTGTACTTGTTCAATAGTTTTCTTTTAAAAAAACATATTTGATGATGAAAGCCCTTGAAATGGAACATGTAATAATGAGCTTTATTTGTTTATAGGGCATTGAGGTACCTTTGTTTCTGTTCGTCTTGTGGTTCCATCCTCTGATGTCACTATGGACACATGGGAAGTGGGAGTTCCAGGGTCTTCCTCCACAGTAACAGTTTCTTCCAGCATCTCAGGAGGTTCCTGCATCATAGCGATGGAGGTTTGGTTACTGGGACTTTGCTCCTGAAAAAAGGGGAAAAAATGAATTAAATAAAAAAGAACCATAAAAATGAAAAACTATTTCTACTGATAACGCAAACACTTGAGTCTTTCATGTGTAACAGAGAACTAAAGGTTGCTTAGTTGTTTATTCTTGAAACGAGAATCAAAAGGTCTTCTCCTTCTGCTATGTGCTCATAAAAACAAAAAAAAACCCAACTCTGATATCTATAGACAGACATTCAACTTCATAATGTAGAATCAGGCACAATTTTGATATCAAGTAGGCAAACACAACAAAGACATTCCTTAAAATAGAGATTGTACCAAGTACATTTTACTTCCAAAAGTGATACATTTTAAGTATAAAATAATGGTTGCATATTGGAAATTACAGTATATTATGTATAAGCAATTTATCTCTGTTTTAAAGGACACTATAAGGAACTATAGTGTGTGTGGGGCTATAAATGCTTTTTAGCCGAGCGCCTCCTTGAGAAAGAAGCTGAAATTCTTTAAATTAAAAATCTCTTTATTTCTAGGTTTGACTGCCCTTTTACGATTACTTATCTTCTTATTTACAATAACATAAATATAATTTTGTAGATCGAGTATAACTTTGGAGTAGGAACACACCCTAAAAGTAGAAAATTCAAAACACATGTTTTTTTGTAAATGGATGTGGTTTTAGGATTCATGGAGGGAACAGCAGATGTAGCAAAAATACATGCACAGGAACTTACTGTAAAACGATAGATACAAAAAAGAGAAAGTGACGTGGTGTCACAGAAAATCTATATAATATATATAAAATTCATCACGACTTTGTTAGGCCCACTGACATAAAATGCATCCGTATGTTAAGTGGATTGCAAACCCACTTTTAACTGATGTACCTTCTATTGAATGAAATAGATCAGTCAGTAATACGGATTCTGTGTTTATGCATATCATTGTGAAGCATTGTGGAATATGATGGTGCCATATAAAATCAATGAATTATAACTGTGCACACCCCTGTCCAAGCTTATTCTGCCTGCCAGTTGGTTTCAAGCAGAAAACTAGGGAAACGCTGTTAACTTTGAGCTCAGTGAGCTAACTCATCTACATGGATCAATAATATTGTACCTAAAAACATATTAGAAGGCACAATCTTCAAGAGTGGATTTTCCAGTTCTGCACAACACTCATTCACCAAAAAGGAATGCTTAAAAAATATAGTATAGTAACGAAAGAAACCCTAACTCCTTGTTACTCTAGACACGCATACAAAAAAAAACTAGTAGTCTCCAAATCAGAGCCGCCATGTGGCTCTCTGTCTCCCCTCAAGCATGGAAAGCAATCTACATCTTGGTGCCAAAGTTGGGGAATATCATCTATTTCTTACAGATACTCCATATAACACCCTCTAATTAACCTTAAGAAATTTGTAAAAAAAAATGTAATGGAAATTGAGTTGCTGCTTCCTTTAAAAGGGAAACAGAAATCTCCTTCAGTGGCTCCTATTTTGTAGCTTATTAACTAGCAGTATATTGCTTCAAATGGTGTTTTGTTGCTAATTACATTAACTTATATGCAACCTTGTTACTGCATTGCTATATCAGAGGTAGTCTGTCTCACACAATCCTTACAGGACTACATCCATTTTTATTTGTATAGTGCTAAAGCGTACTGAAATGACTGAACAGTGTACCAAATGTATCTTGGGATCACGTGCACTGGAGACTTTACATCACGACTCGATAAATTCGATTTACATGCAGGAGCCAGCCTGAATTGTCCACCACAGACCCCAGTAAATGTCCGCTATCTTGATGCCTTCCCCTGTGCCACAAGTGAAGGGTCAGGTGAGGTCATATGAAGCCATAGCAGAGCCTGCCAACACATCTTACAAACAAAAAGCCAGCATTCTACAGAGCAGCTTTATGTGTCCAGCAGGTGATTACTTATTTGTATAGCCATCAAACCCAAGATATAACCCTAACTGTCCAAACCATAACTATTTATACAGTGTTCTAAATATATATGACTTTAGGCTGTAAGATTTACACTGAAGAGCATACTGACCTGTCTTAACCCTAGAAAGCTTCTAGGTCTAGTTAAGTAGCTTTACCAGTGAATATCACTTACACCCATTGTGTGGAATTAGCATTTATTGTCGGGTTCCGGAGAAGAGAATATTTTTTGAATTTAAAAATCGGATGAGTACTTTTCTCTGTATTCACTGATTGAAATATCCATACATTTAAAATTCATTGCACTCTATATTCAACAGAGTCATTTGTTCAGACATGGCAGGGCTGATTTAAAGGCTTCAGGCCAAGCTGCTTTTACTGATACTGATAAATGTCCACCTTTATTTGCCAGAATAAGATGAGAAGATAAAAAAAGTTTATAATCTCTACTACATTCCACTCAGCTAAAGAAACCGTTTGGAAGCCGACTGAACTGTTCACTTTGTGGGACAGTGCCAAGGGCTTTCAGTTTGTACTATACCTTGTCCTGGGCTTTATAGGAGTCTCCTTAATTATATGCACATTATTTCAGGAGCACGTGATTCACAGCCCCAAGTCTTCATAGCGTAGAAGATTGAGTAGATCACTGTACACGTGTGTAGGAATGTCTGAAGCCCTCAACATGGATACCAGCAATGCAGTCAACCAGTAACTAGCTGCCCTCCTTTTGACCCTACTGCACCAGAAAATCCTGAAACACTGGAGTAAATATGAAGAGGGTAACAAATTTTATACATGTAACCCTTCAAATCATCCATTTCCTATCTACCTGGTGACATATGTAGATCAGTGCAATGGAAGTTACTTAAAGTGCAAATCTATCTACAATCTACAAAGCGTGGATACCATTGTGATTGTACCACTATATAACTTGGTATCTGAATTGCCATTTATACATATAATATTAAATAGGTGATGTTAGATGAAGTAGAAAGTCAACTCTAGGTAGGTAATACATGTGAGGATACCTGGTAAATAAATACTTTAAAAATAGAAAGACATTTGGCTAAATTCAACTGCCTGATGCCTGATTTGGTCGGAGGCCAATGGAAAAAAACAACCGTATTGCTCCTGCTTGGAATTCCATTTTAAGGAAATTAAATACTAATGGAAATTTCAGCTTTAATGACATCTTTAAGGGCATTTATTCAACTAAAATTAGGATAACCCAATAAAACAGGCTTTGTAACCATCTAATGTCCTCATTGCCAGTTTGGATGAACCAAACAGCTGGATGAAGTAGATTTGTCTGTATAATATGTAATATAAAGTGTGTGCATGCGTTAAAAAATGCGTGTACAGTGGGAAAAAAGTGTAACATTCTGTTTTCAGGGTCTGCGTGATTCTTCCTGCCAGCATCTTATCTCTGCCCTATTATTAAGTTGTTCATTGGTCAAGTAGCCTTTGCAGGGGTGGGTGAGAAGAATGGAGAGAGCTTCAGAACAGAAAGTTGGTTAGAGAATGCTGGCCTTAGCACTCTGAGACACAGAAACGAACCATCTCTAAAGCAACTTTCCTGTTTGTCAAACAAAAAGCACAAGCTGTAGGTATTTTTAATAAATTAATTTATATATATTCTAAATGATGTCATGGCAACAATTCCATTTTAAGTTCCAGACAGAGCTTCTGTTCATTCATATACTAGTTAGACTAGTTAATTGGTGCTCTGCTTTTGTGACATGTTCCAAAAAAATGTTGATGTTAAAGAAGGGGAAATCCAAAGTTCTGCCAAGGATCCATCAGTAATTAACAGCGTGTTAAAGTCTCCAAGAACCATGATGTCTGGAGCAGTTCTGTTTTTGGTCCCTTTGTTAGGGCCACATCTTTCTACAGAACATCAAGCATTGACATTTTCACTTCTCAAAATAAAGACTGTCAACTCACATTTCCCCAAAAATAGTTCTGCTTCCCAACATGCAGTTCATGTAATGATGTGAGACAACCACAGTCATGCACATTTTTACTGAGTAACCCAATTCAAATAATTTGTTTTCTGCCCTCCCAGCAAATAAATTGTGCTCACTAGTAAAGTTATACTTTGTGTCATATTTGAAATACATGATATATAATATAACCCCTGTACTCTTATATATCAGACATAGCAAACAGGCATTACATTAATCCACATTGTCCTAGGTAAACACTTATTTTATATGAAACTATTTTTTTCAAACCTGACAGATCAATTTGCCAAACAACACAACACTAATGAAAACAAAATTGAGCTTGACTTTGATAAACAGAGTGGTGTAAGGGAACTCACACTTCTTCTACATGTAAGGGAACTCAAACTCCCATCGTGCTCACTTTCAATGCACACAAAGCTTTTTGAATGAAAAATTTTGTTTGCCAACACTGACCCATAAATTTCGAATGAGAGCTATTTTGCACAAAAGAATGAAAAGTGTCTGCCTCTCCTCGGTCAATACATCATCCTCGGCTCCTGGAACAGCACTGATGAACTGCATTTTTTTTTTTTTTTAAGTAAGTGGCAGGAATCATGAGGTTACAATCTATTTCTGGTGTGCGAGGTTTAAAAACAGGCATTATTGTAAATTATGCATTTTTTTCTTCAAACAGATACGCAGTTATTTTTTGACCTTAAACAAAAAAGGGAGAACTTGTTACTTGTTAAGCTTCTACAGCCAGTGCCAAAATTATGGGTTTGCCATCCCTGCATAAACAAAGCAGCAGAAGGATACGCTGGTGAACATCTAATTATTCCAGAGGTAAAAGCATTTTTCAACTTGGTAAAGAATAGCACATTTTTCATTGTTCCATACTTTCATATGTTTTTAGGGTCATTGTGTTTGCCAATAGACTACGAAATGTATGGGTGGGAAGTTATGTGAGATCTTAAATTTCCTTTTAGCGTATTATCTCTAGCAAGGCAAGACCTGCATTAGCTACTAAAGTTTCTGTGCTGGTTTTGAAATGGCTGGTCACAGTTGGGGTTTCGCAAACCATACCAATATATTTCATACAAAGACACTAAAATGGATACTGTGGTCAAATATTGGAGAAATTATAGGGTTTTTAGTTGTCTGTGATGCCTTAGAGGGCTAGCCAACTTGAAAACCTCTGAAGTGATGTCTGAAATCTCACATTCTTGTAACTATATTTTACTCTATAAACAAGTTGGCCAGCTAGAAGTTTACTAAGTCCCTAATCAATGAAGTAAGACAGCCAGATTTGTGTCCAAACAGGGTTATCATCTGTGTTGGTGATTAAGACTTTACGGTACAGTCTCAAAGGTGTCACCTGCCTTCGGTGGCTTCTAAGCGACTTCTAAATACCACGTATCTCAGGCTCAGGTCAGCAGCCTTCAAAAACATGTTACAAACGTGGAAGCTTAGCAAAAAATGTGAAGCTCATCTTGGATCTGTGAAGCAGTTCTAAAGACAAGGGGGCTATGAAAGACAATGTTATTACTGCAAACTGCTCAGTGCACATCAAACACCCTACCCATACAAACCAAGGAAAGTCCTGTGTTTCCTATGCATTCACAAAGTCATTATCAATGCCCTTTTTCCTAATACCTTCATAAATTCCATATTTCAAAACCGAGTAAATTAAAAACAGACACCTACATCATACGCTCTGGAGTACAGCTATATCTGGCCCTGAAAGAACACGTCTGTACGTAAGTGATGGTAACACCTTATCAAGACACCGACACCTTTGGCTTCCCATACGGCTGATGAAACACAATAGCGTAACGCTAGCACATTTTGATGAAGTTATCTTTTGCTGATATAAGATCTCAGGAAAACAAAATAAAATAGATAAAACAGTATTTTTTTTTTCACAAAATTAAATACATTAAATTTACCTGGTGTAATCAGGGGAATAATTTGGACAACTATAAACAGACTTGTGATTCCTCTACGGAGCTGTTGCATTATAAGTGTGAAGATGTAATGCCATCGATATGCAGTCAGAAGCTTTTATGGTTTGCTTATTGCCATAGTTACAGAAGTCTGTGCGGATGTAACTTTGGAGATATGTGTTTTGCAGTTAAACAGCATGGGGAAAAAACACACAAACTACCTCCACGCTTAATACCATCTTTGCAGAGAACGTTGAAATACGCATTGGAACTGTTGTGATTAACAATATTGTTCAGTTCACTTTAATGCATTTCATGGCAGAGTATTACCTTATAATTAATTTTTTTCCCATTAACATGCATAGAGAGGTTCATCAAATGTATACTGTTACATTTTGGATGAACCCCCAGCTTCTTTGCCTTGCAGAAAATGAATTTTGCCAACACATCTCCTGGTCAGCAACAGACATGCTCAAGGTACTCTCTTCCAGCCAGCGCTGGAGCTCCAGGCCATCTAAAGAGACCCTACATATTCTACTTATGTTAAATTTGCAAAAATACGGTAAAATCCGGCACTTTGACATGGAAACCAATGTTTCAGCCATGTTTTACTTTTACTGTACTTTTTCTCATGTATATATCCAAACACCTCTCAGTTTGGAGCATGAGACTTGCACAGTGCTCTCCTCAGGCCCATCACTCGGTTATGAGCAAGTGGCAGTCAGCATCAAGTCTCAAAATATCACAAGCTCTAACAAACAGCTCTAACAAAAGTCTCCAATGACTTGCTCTCTGCCAAAGCTAAAGGTCACTACTCTATTCTAATTCTACTGGATCTCTCTGCTGCTTTCGATACTGTTGATCACCACCTTCTTCTTGACTCACTTGCTTCTATAGGCATTCGAGATACAGCTCTCTCCTGGATCTCCTCATATCTGTCTAACCGTTCCTTCACTGTCAACTTCTCTGGCAACACATCATCGCCCCTTCCTCTTTCGGTTGGTGTCCCCCAAGGTTCAGTCCTTGGCCCTCTGCTGTTCTCTCTTTATACTTCCTCTCTTGGCAAACTAATCAACTCATTTGGCCTCCAGTATCATCTATATGCAGATGATACCCAAATCTACCTGTCTTCTCCTGATCTCTCTCCATCTCTCATGTCCCGGATCACCAGCTGCTTGTCTGCTATTTCTTCATGGATGTCACAACACTACCTGAAACTTAATCTTTCTAAAACGGAACTCATTATCTTCCCTCCCTCCATCTCCACTCCACTACCTGAATTCTCTATCACCATTAACAACACAACTATCTCTCCTACTAACCAGGCCCGATGCCTTGGGGTCATCCTTGACTCAAACCTCTCCTTCATCCCTCACATTCAGTCCCTCGCCAGATCCTGCCGCCTGCACCTAAAAAACATCTCTCGTATCCGCCCATTCCTCACCCAAGAATCCACAAAAACTCTGGTTCATTCACTTATCATTTCCCGTCTAGACTACTGCAACACTCTTCTGGTTGGCATTCCACTGTCTCGACTCTCTCCTCTACAGTCTATCCTAAATGCCGCTGCTAGGCTCATCTTCCTTGCACGTCGCTCCTCTTCTGCTTCCCCCCTCTGTGAAACCCTCCACTGGCTCCCGATTACCTTTAGAATTAAATTTAAGATCCTGGTACTGACATATAAGGCCATCCACAATACTGCTCCTCCGTACATTTCTGACCTCATTAGCAAATACTCTCCTACTCGATCCCTACGTTCCTCCCATGGGCTAAGGCTCTCCTCCTCACTCGTCACCTCTTCCTTTTCCCGTCTACAAGATTTCACTCGAGCTGCCCCATATCTCTGGAATCTGCTCCCAAGGAACCTTCAGAATTCACCCTCCCTCCTGACATTCAAGAAACATCTAAAAACCCACTTCTTCAGAGACGCATACCATCTTAGCTGCTAGAACATCCTTGTCATCGATACCCCCCCCACAATACCTCTATGCCTTATGTTTGTCACCCCATTTTTCCCTCTAGATTGTAAGCTTGCGAGCAGGGCTCTCTACCAAATGTATCGGTTTGTCTTAGTCTGTCAGTTCTTGTCTTGTCATATCCCTTGAATTTATGTATTGTATTAAGCGCTGCGTAAACTGTTGGCGCTATATAAATAAAAGATAATAATAATAATAATAATAACAAGGGACAAGACAGCAAACACAGTTTGATCCAAATAGTGCCACTAGGCATGAAAGGCATTGGGCGTGCTGTCTTGTCCCGCATGGTTATCTATCCTTAACATTGCCAATGGATTAAAGATAATGTGGAGGTTAAGATATGTTTATATGTTAAAGTATTTTAAATGGATCTCATATTTGTGAAAGCCATTTACTCGCTATATATAATTTATGAAACAAGGGGTTCATGAATTAAAGTATTTTGCAAGATAGTTTCAACATATCAACGTCATTATTCAATACGGATGGGGGAATCCTTTAAAATATATATTCTAATGTCTACTTTGGCCCACATTATAGTCATTCAACCAGCGAGGCAAAAGTTATTTCTTTTAATCATACACTAGACAGGTTCTGAATTCCATCGTCGTGGAAGAAGGTCAATGGGGGGGGACCTTCATAACACACAGTAATGAAGGACAGTAGAAACAACTTACCTGCCAATGTCCATGTTAATGGTTAAACCCTTATAACAACGAAGGAACAACTAAAACACACACATATATATATATGTGTGTTAAAGTGGCATTAACAACCAGGATTGAATTGTAGGTGTATGGGGGTAGACACTGCAGTAATGCGTGGGCAAGTTGACTTTTACTATTTGTGAAGCATGTCATCCATTTTAATTAGAATCTACGAACCTTTCAGCTACATATGAATTAAAGTGCAAGGTTGCTTCCACCACCTCTCAAGGTTAACAAACTCAGAAGAATTGTACCAGACCTTTGTATTCCCCCCTCTTCTGGATGTCTAACCTTTACACTTGGCCGGACAAGAAGAGGCATGTGACAGGTACACAGAGAAAAATGTCACAGGAATATGTTAAATGGTAGTGCCTTGCTACTGTGATGAACGAGGGTGGACAAATGCAAGTATAATTAGGGATGGGTTTTAGATACAGGGGGTGACAGGCACTTATAACATATCTCCTACACAATAAGGAAGCAACAAGTAGGATACACATGTCTAAAAACAATTTAAATGAAACAAGTCACAGAAAAAAAATTGTAATAGCATATTTGAGCTTAAGCTCAGGTGCTTAGAAAATATTAACTTGCATACTCCTAGCTAAAAAGGTTTCTAAAATTATTTTAAAGAATCTTAAAACACTTTTGCAGTTTCTAATCGGATGCTGTAAGTCTCATTTATATTTTTTGTGACAGGTCTGTTTTAATTTCTGAAAATGTATGAAATATGAAAAAAAACAGTACAAAGATAGGAGAATAAAGTAAACGCGAGGGGTAAAAATGGGTTACAATGTATGATTCAGTTTCGGTTTCTTGTAGAGCAGTGCACATCGGCAGCCCCGCTAAAGAAGAATGCATTTTAAAGTGCCTTGTGAGTAATTTAATATGCATTCTTGAAAAGAAAGTGAATAAATAAACCTAATTTAGCTGCAGAATCCCCAAGGGAGGCAGCACAGGATTTTAAAGGGACCTCTCATCCAGCATGACTATGTGTATTATAGCGATACAAGCACAACGAACGAGCATTTAGATCTCAGTGTAAATCCAGTTCACTCAATAAGAGATGAGAGAGCTATAGATAGTTTTGCTTCCAGCAACCCAAGTGTGATTCCAAACAGACTGGAAAGTGAACATTTAAACTACTTGTTTTAAGTAACCCTGGCTGCCGATATTATGCTACCCTAGAGAGCTTCAAACTACAGCGTGGAAAAAAAATCAACTGCCAGGGACTTCCCTAAGCACATCATCCCCCAAAACACCTTCAAGAAAAGTCAAGGATTGACATGCTGTTTTAAAATCGCATCGTCCTAGCCTGTTGCTAATGCAGCCTCCGAGCCACTGTGAGAATGCTTCAGCATTAGAATTCAGACAGGCTTCCTTTGGCACGTCTTCTGGAACTTGGGGTTTTCTAGAACATTTTTATCATTCTTTCAGTCTCCCGTTTCAGTTCCACTTTACATTTACAGCCTTATATTATTCAAGAAAACAAAGCTCTGGAATCTTTGGTTTCTTGTTTCCTCAGGAGGCACTGCACATCACAAATTCTATTTCATTTTGTGAAACGTATCTTTCCCAACTCCTCGTTGTTTAGTTGGTAAAGCACATCATCACGACTCTGAATTTATTAAAGGTACCTTATCACTTAAAAACAAATGTTAATTAACCACTATGGAGTGATAATGTAGGCCTACCTACCCTGCCTGCGGTATAGGAGGCAAGAGACTAAATTAGTCCATTTTCGGTTTTTCTAGAGTCCTGTCCCTGCTGTAAGCCAAGTCAAAAATGGAAAAATTCAACTAAATTAGTAACACAAACATAAAGAAAAAAAGAAAGTTCCCATCGTCCAAAAACCTACAGATCGGGTACGTTTAAAAAATATTTTTAAAGGCAACGGTAAAACACTTACAGATTTGTTGGGTCAGAGTCAAATCCAGCCTTTTCCCCTCGTGTAACCGATCGGTTAGGAACAGGAATGCGACACACAAACACCCGTTTTTTTGGGGGGGGGTTTAGACAATGAGACGAAGCATATTGTTCAGCCAGAGGTCCATTGTTCCTCGGACCATCAAAACAATGTGGTGTTAGACGTGCTTGAAAAGGCTACTGTGTGTGCGGACATTCCAGAGCAAACAGCCCAGGCCAGTCCCTTAGGAGGAAGAGATTATCGCACACCCAGAAGAAGGGGGAGAAAAGCACTGGGATCATTAGTGCACAGTAATAAGCTCCGCTCGGTCTGTGGGGAACATATAAACGATGTTCCTACAGTCATTTTATTTGCTGTATAAGGCAAATTCATTTGAGGAACAGTGTCTGGCTAAAGGGAACTCTAAAATAAGGCATAGGGTGGGGGTTTAACCCTTTGAGTATCAAAGTTGATTAACAAAACAATACATGCACAAAAAGTTTTACTATTAAAACTTAACTTTTGTAAAATCAACTTTTAAGGACTGAATATAATGCTAGCTGTCCCTATTCTTATAGCTTAGAACTTCTAAAGTGAAAACGAGAGAAAGGACCAGACAGGGATGGAGTTTTGGAGACAGGTCACCTAGTTTTGAGCCATCGTGTACATGGCTTCGGTTCACCAGTGATCAAGCAGCTAACACAATGTTTTATGCAAGCGTGAATAGTCACAATTGCCACAACAGGGCCCTTGATATGTTTTCCCTAAACACCTCATCGTGAACCTGTTGAGAGGCTCCTCATCATTGGGAAAAGGCGATGCCCACATTTTAAAATAGGTGTTGGGGGCAGCCGACATTAGAACGTAGCTGAATAGCTTACCATAAATACATTGTATATAAAAAAAAGCCTACATGTATGAGCAACAGAATAAAAAAAACAATCTACTACACATCAGTACCAAAATATAAAGTTAAATTTAACTTCAGAAAAGGGCATAAAAATATACCTATAATTATGCCAGAAAAGGTACCTTGAGGAAATGCACTAAGAACATGCAAAAGGCAGGCCAACTTGCAAGTTTGCGTTTAACTATTGTTATAGAGATATATAGACACCTAATTAGACAAACAGATGGGAGAACAGCACCTGTCCAGAGAAATCGGGCTATAATGTTCTACTGAAAAGGCCCCCAGCATCATGCATGAGATCACACACACATTTATTCTGTTCTCTTACATACATGTGTAAACTGCTAGGAAAACCTACTAAGAATACAAATAAGTCTTTCCGTTTAGTTATTATGTGCCTACATCCCAACTACACTTTTACAATTTCCTTTTCAGAGAAATGTCCAAGACTGGCACGTTTATTAGTGTTCATATATCACCAGAGTGCAGTGAAATATAGAAAGGCACAAGTATTCAGCTATGAAACCATTGCTATGATTGGCTTGTTCGTATTTTTCTTGGTCTTAATATTACATTGAATTGTTAAACGTGTAAAACTAGAGACGTTTTAAGGAAAAACACATGAAAGATGGAAATGGTGTCAGAGAGGTGGTGGTGGTGGTTGTGGCACTGGTTTAGGTGAAATTCGGAATCCATATCACTTACCGGCTATTTTATTGGCAAATTAAAATGTTGTTGTTTTTTAATTTATTTGTTTTTTACAGACACGTGACTGTTTATAACATGATTTGGAACATAATTAGATGCTAGGACTGGGTGGCTGGGGGTGGTTATGTAGTGATCTATATTTGTATTCATTTATCTAAAATATATAATCGAGGCAGAGTAGATGGGCCAAATAGTTACCTGCCGACGAGCATTTTCTATGAATGTAAACGAATCAGCGTAGCAACCTGTAGACAGGTCCATTCTGCAGAGACATTCGAATGGGTCCATAGAGATGTGCCCACTTTTCAAAGGTTACCCAAGAATAATTTCTCCGTGTTGTAAGTTTGAGGCCACGGCTATACATAATTCTGCATCCATCTACAAACGCTGCTTATAACTTTCTCCGCCGATGCTTACGCTAAAAGAAAAATGGCTGCTTCTGTAGCTTCATTAACACGAATCATTAAGCTATCGTAAAGTGAGAAAGTAAAAAAAGACTACGCTTTTTAATGTAATTAAGATCCACTTATTTGCTAGCTACAATTCCTGTTTCAAATAATAACATTTTATTCTGTTTCACCTTTGGCAAATTATCTACATGTACAGGAGGCCAAGTATCTGAGAGATATATAGAGTTGTCTTATGTGTCTCACATTCGCGGTGGCTTGTCTGCATTTTGTGTTTATTGCTGTCTACCAGTTTACATGAATATTAATATAGGATTTATTTTGCCGCAACTCACAAAATGTTAAAATATTAGGTTACCTAATCAAACTTTTTTTTTTGTAAGCCACCTACATAATTGAAATGAATACCTAAACAAGAGAGCTGGCGGCAGAGAGGAATATGATGTATTGACCGCTCCAATGGCAAGAATAATGGATTCTTACCAGCGTTTGCTTTATTTCTTCCTGTGGCTGGATCTGCACAGTTTCTGCTGCAGTTGTAGACGGCGGGCAAATAAGGCTGTCCGACCACAAATAGCTTTTGTAAATTGTTTGCATCCGGTTATTACAAAAGAGCAATTCATATCAGAACCAATTACTTGTCAAAAGGAAGTTGGGGACAGGTTTAGTAATGAGCTTATGATATATGCACACAAAATGTTTACTCATTTTTTGCAGAAAAGTACATCAGTGTTGACATAATGGCTCTGATCTGATACTATGATTAAAGGGGAAATATCACCTAATTCAGAGAAAATCTATACATTTTGTTTCATGTTCATGCTACTCAGCGCTCAAGTCCAGGTGAGCTTTTGCCTGATATCAAGTGGATCGACAGTTATTTGACACAACTAATTTCCGCAGGATAATGGGGATGAGGCAAAGCTCTATAGTTTCTATCATCAACCAAATTGGCGCTGGCAGCTACCCCCCCCCACCCCAATGATTACAATCAAGC
>VKOC01024294.1:0-41115 GCA_009364415.1 Spea multiplicata | reverse complement strand
TAGTGTATTATAGTTATACTTGAGTTAATAACACCATTTAATGACTTTAGTTAACCAATTTTTAAATAACTTGAGCACTTTGGTAGACTGCACACAACAGCACAGTGCAGTTGTGCATAGTTTTTCATCAGTAGCACTGAAGAGAAACTTCCTCTAATTTTGGGGGGTTCCCATTTTTTTTTCTTTTTTAATATTTTTCTTTATTAAGCTATTTTCCCTGGTCCCCTACTTTTAAACATAAAACACACACAACCTACAATTTGAAATGGATCCTCCTTTTGGGACTAAGAAAAGGAAGGGAGGGACAGGCTCCATCTACCACCACCACATGCAGCCTTTGCGTCAGTCTAGTCGGACAAGTAGGCCAATTTGGGGAATCATCCAGTAAAGGAAAGGCACCAATAGCAGGCAGTAGTAGTGCTGCTAGGCCCACCAGCTCTTTCTCACGGGGGATTTTGTAGATAATCCGCCTCCCAAGACCACCACCTTCACCACCACTAGTGCTGCGCCTGCTGTTCCCACCGGTACCGCCACACCATTTCCTCCTAGCACCACCTCTAGCAATCCACCAAGTCCTTACAATATTTTTGTAAAGACAGTTAGAGAGAGGGCTACACGTTGTGGAACTCCATCTATCAAGGTACCAGAGGAGCGTGAGACTGAGAGGCCAAGTGCAGAGTTAGGCTCTGTTCTTCCTGCTAGTACTACTACTACTAGTAGTAGTCAAACCAGTCATGATATCTTAGCTCCAGCTGAGCAGGAATTCCATTTTGATCTGGTTAATTAAGGACTTGCCTATGAGTCAGAGAAAGTGGAGGTGAGAATAGAGGAGATAAGTGGTCAGAATTCAGATTCCGCAGGAAGCAGTCCATGAATCACCAGTGCACAATTTTCCCCTGAGACTTCACCTTTTTACTACTATGAGCATCACCACCACCTACAGCAAAACCTACCAAATGTGGTAGAATTAAAGAAATTAGCAGTCCTGCCAGCATTTCTATGGCCAGTACTCTTATTTGCACTGGCACAGTTAACAGTGCCACCACCAGTACTGTAACTGCGCCAATAAGAAGAACCACTGTTAGTAGCAATATAGAGAGTGTAGAGACGGAGAGCGAGATTAATATGCCATTTCCCAGTGTTCGCAGAACTAGTCCTGCTGCTCATCCACCCAGAGCAGTAGAAGCAGCACCCAAAAGTGCTGCCATGAAGCATCACCTCAGCACTCAACACAATGCTGTGTTATTGGGGAAAGATGCATAAAAACATAGGGCTGGTAGCATTGCTAGTGGCCGTGGTACTACTACAACATCTAGTACCATCTCCAGAGCGAGTGGGAAAACCCCAACAGCTGCTTCTGAGCCAAAGACCAAGGCAGGTTGGAGCACTGCATGTCCAGCCCACTCTGGAAGAATTTGGGGCATTCCACTCCAGGAGATCAATGTCCAAACAGCAGGCCAATAAAATAACCTGACTTATTCGGCAGTTCATTGGTTTTGGAGGGGCATCCTTCTCCATGATTGAAGAGGAGTCTTTCAAACAATTGATGGCAGCTGTGGCTCCGCAATATACAGTTCCCTCACGTTCCACTTTCAGTAGGAATATTGTCCCCTCACTGTATCGGTCATGTGTTTCATCAGTGAAACAGGAGCTTTCCATGGCCAGTGTGTACATTTTACAACAGATTTGTGGAGTGCACCTAGTGGGCATTATGCCTTTCTTTCCTTGACAGCACACTGGTAGCAGCCCGGTATGTCTAAGGAAGCTGCTGCAGCATGAAGACGTAATGGATTAAAAGCACACTTCCGAAAATATTCTGCATATACAGAAAATGTTTTGCCTTTGGGTGGGAGCAGAAGTTGGGTTTGTGGTAACTGACGGAGGTGCAACCCACATCATCCATTTTATAGTCAAGTCAGAAGGAAGTAATTTAGCAGCAGTAGTTCTGTCACGCTGTAGAAAGATCGCTGGGCACTTCCACCACAGTGTTAAGGCTAGCCAACGTTTGATGGAAGAGCAAGAGAGGGCAGGTCTTCCGTACACGGTCTATGACAAGATGTGAGTACGCGGTGGAACTCCACTTTAGATATGCTGGAGAGGATTTTGGAGCAGCAGAGGGCAATCCATAATCTTGCATCAGAGCACAATATCGGGATTACATCTCCATTGAATAGGGAGGATTGGACAGTGATCGCTCAGCTAGTGGCAGTCCTTAAACCATTCAGGGATGCCACTGAAAATCAAACAGTGCCGGTCTGGGCCAGGTAATCCCAGTGTTTACCTGGCCCAGTAGATCCCCATCTAGGCAGCAAGATGGATGTGTTCCTTGAAAACCATGAGGCTGTTCAAGGTGGCACTCTACATCCTGACGTAGCTGCCAAAGTCAGGAAGCTGAAGGATCTGCTAAAAGTACACCTTCGCAAATGAATGGAAGAGTCCCGAAATGATGCTAGCGTGCCTTTGCAATTCAAGGATTAAGGGTGGAGGAGGAAGAAGAGATGATGTTGTCTGCTACTCCTAGCAGCAGCATCAGCAGCAGTGCCGCAAGCAGCACAACACAGCTGAGTGGAGCAGCTGCATTTTGGGAAGAGGCACTTGGGAGTATAGTCGGGCCCATGGACAGAGCTAGCAGCAGAAAGGAGAGTAGTGCAGCTGCTATCATGTCTGTCAACCACTGTTCAAAGTGAGCGCATGTTTTCTATTACTGGAAATATACAGCCACAGTCCACAGCGCTCACGCATGGCACCTCAGCTGATGGAGCAGATTGCTTTTTTTAAATTCAATCTGCCCAAGTTGGGGTACCCAGCTCTTAGCTTGGCAAGTTAATTGGCTGCATCTGTTTGCAGTGTGGCAATACCTGCTACCTCCGCCGGTGTAGCCAGCTTTTTGTTGGACCTGACAGTGTTTGGATGCTTTGCCCTGGGGTGAAACAGGTGAGTGGGTCATCAATTACCCATTCATTCACCTTTTCCATTTCCAATGCTGCTTTTGCTGGCGGTGGTGCCAGTGTCTTTGATTGCTATTATTGTATCAATTAAAAAGCACATGCTTCTTTTTGCCAACAATTAACACAGTATAAACATAAACATAACTTGGAGTTACCTTTTCCATTCACAGTGTTTTCATAACTTTACAGTCATCACTCTAAAGAACGCCCTGTGTTGCAACTGGAAACGTGGCTTATCTGACCAGGTTAAATGGATAGTTGACAACATTTGCTAGGACAGTCGTTAGAACGGAGCTTATATTGTGTTTTTTGGCTTTCCCAGCAAATTAATTGGGTCTTCTTTTTCATGTGCAGTACCTGATGTTACCTGCCACCATGATGTTACTGCTTAAGTGGCCTTACATGGCACTGTGGAAGCTTGCTAGCTCTATTCCCTATGGTAAAAAATTTGATTTATATTACCTTTTAATTCATTGGAACATTTTGAAAAAATCGTCCTGTGGTACCAATGTTTTTGTAACCCTGAGCTTAGAGTTACGATGGAAACTTTCTATCAATAGTTAAAAAGGCTTATTTTATTTTGAGCCAATTAGAATAACATTAATGATGATAATTCATTTAAAATTCCCATGTTCAAATTGCTAAGTCTTAAAAACTGAATTTTCTCCTCCGGTGATGTGTGGTTGGGTTGCCTTGTTGAAGGAGTCGGAGGAATCCCTGCCAGCTGATTGCTTTGTCCTCTTTCTAATCTGTTTCAAAGACTGGTCCCCTCTCCTTTGCATTCCCTCCAATATTTACAACTGCGGAATTCTGTTAAATCGATGCCACAAAAACATAATCTCCTGCTAGAGTTTACTCCATTTGAATTGCTGCATAGGAGGGATGCCCTTCCGCCACACAGGATTTCTCTTTTGTATGGGATTCTCAATCAGGAGGTAGATGACCCCTTGCCTGCTTTTGTTGGGAAGTAGGAACAAGCTTTGGGAATCTCATTGTCCCGGTCGGAATGGGAAAAGATCTTTCGATTAACGCACGCGTGCTCCATGAATACTAAGACCCAGGAGCTTTCTTATAAACTTCTTACAACGTGGTATGGTAAGCCGTCACGTTTGCATGCCATGTTTCCTGATCACCCTGATGTATGTTGGTGCTGTGGACATCCGGGCGGCTCGGTCCTACATATATGGTGGCAGTGCCCACTTATTGTTCCATTCTGGAGGGAGATCCATGATATTATCCGTCTTTTTACTGACTCACCACCTCCTTTTCAGCCAATGACCTACTTGTTGCATCATACTCCTGCCTCGATTGTTTCATATAAAAATCGATAGTGCGGCACATACTTAATGAGGCCAAGACCTTAATCCCCCTGCACTGGAATAAGGTCATGCCACCCTGGTTTCAGGAGTGGATTACCAGGGTAGAGAACGTGAGGGTTCTTGAGGAGTTGGTGCCTGGGCACGTGGGTCAAGAGGCATAACATGGAAGGAAATGGTTATACTGGAACCGTTTCGTAGCTGATCCCTCTGCACGGGCCAATCTGGTTTAAATTGTGGGTCTAATGGAGGAGTTAGGATTTTCTTACAAGATTTGCCAAGCCGTGTTTCTCTGTACTTCATTGTATTTCTTTTATTTCTCCGTGACCTTATATATCTCTATTACTATTATTTATTTATTACTATTATTACCTGTATGTCTGTCATGTCCTGCTGCGTCAGGGCTCCCTCCTTTTTGTGTTTCCCTTCTCCCCCCTCCTTTTTTGTCAAAAAATCAATAAAATTTTGATTTACAAAAAAATGAATTTTCCACAGTTACAAAAAATAGTTGCTGACTTATATTAAAATGTTTAATTTCGGTGGCAATTGCTAGATCCCTTAGCTGCCAATCAAGTCCAATTTTTGATGTGAAAAAGTTGACACTTATTATTAACATAAAAGCTTCCAAAGCTATCCTAGAAGCATGCAAAGCACCTGCAGAATTTAGGCAGCTTATGGTGAAAATACCATTTAAATGACCCTGGTGCAAACACAGACAATACACAATTATTCTCAAGGTCTCTCTTGAGACATCCTTACTGCAAGAAAGAGACCCTGTTAACATGCAAAATAATGTAGAGAAGCAGGTGGGGTTATGGTTGACTTAACAGAAAGATGCTTCAGTAGGAATTATCTAATTAAACCATTCAATTTAATGTTCCTGTTGAGCCAGTAGATAGCCACAAAGCCAGACCCATATCAGACAGGATCGGGGATTACAAAATTAGAAATGTAAGAAAAAAAGCCCACTTGTCCTATCTTCTGTTAGTTCAGATGAAGCAGGGGTCTCTTGGGCTTTAAAAACTTGGTAAGTAAAAAGGAGGTGTTAGGGAAGAAAAGGGAAAAGGTAGTATTTTAAGATTAACAGCTCTGCATTCTAAATAATTACATCTTCCTATCGTGAAGTTATTTTGTAGGGGTTTTTTTTTTTGCAACCTTGTTTTTATTTAATAATGCCTTCCTTTGAGTGTAACAGTAGCAAACTAAAATCAACTATTAATATCATCTATGAAAGAGCAGGTCTGTGAATACTTTTTGCACCTTTTTAAATAAATACAGAAATTAAAGAAAAGTGAAAAGAAATATAAAAAATTACATTATTTAGAATTCTAAATACTACTTAACATTTTGCTTCTGTATCTTGAAAGTGATTCGTTTTCTTTTAGCTTTTGCTATTTTATTCAATTATCCACCACAATAAATAACTGAGAATACAGGACAGAAAACAACTGAGTTTTGAATAGCAGGAGGTGGCTTCACTAACAAGTCCTGAGTTTAGGGAGGTACTTTAGTTACACTCTGAATTAATCATAAAATGATGGCTGATTTCTTTCTAGATTCAAAATATATATCAAAATAAAGAACGGAAAATACTTATTTATATTTACTAAATAGTTCCGCCATAACAGTGATTCTCTCACATCAGGTAGAATTATGAATATGAGTAATGATAGTTCAGACAATTGCAGTACATATAGTACATTTTGAAGCTACTTTCTATAGTGTGCTAAATAAAAAATAAATCTTTTTTGAGACCTTGCTTCATCGGAATCTACACTTTTTGCCTGGGTATTATGTATAGCAACAAAAAGACACCTCCAGTTAGGACTGAGCACTAAAGTAGATTGTAAGCTCATTTGAGCACGGCCCTCCTCAGCTGTTTCTGTAAGTCCAAATTGCTATGCTATATACTACTTAATAAATAATAAATAATGTCTTCCAAATTAAAAAAAAAATATATATATATATACAAATATGCCTGCTTATTCTTTAAAGGGCAATCTTATTCAAAACTGGAATACTAAACGCATGCTGTTACTAGGATGCACACCACTGTACACGACCAGCAAAGCCCATGAGTGCTATGCTTATTTAGACCTGGTGTGGATACAAAAGGCATTGCAAAAAGGATATTAAGATTGTAATTAGCAAAAACAAGTGGTGCAAACATAATTGTTTTTCTGCACTTCATGGATATTGGATATTTTTTTGGACTATCTTTGAAGCTGTCCAATGCAATTTACCCCATGAATCCATATATTTTTGAAAACTAGAGACCCCAGGGTATTTTAAATGCTAGTATTTTAACTCTTTCCATGCACTAATGTTAACACCAGTCTTTGTCAAACTTTGTGGTAGTAATTTTTTGTGTGTGTATTTTTCCGACACACGTTGTACATTATGTATGAATTTACAGCTTCTGGTATATGTCACTGTCAAACACCCCAAAATGTGTTCAACAACATCTCCTGAGTACAACGATACCCTCCATGCATGAGGTTGTCTGGTTATTTGGGAGGTAAAAGGCCACCTTTGAGAGGTGTGCATTTTTTTTTGGAATCTAGACATCTGACATTCCATGTGAGAATTTGTTGTGAAGATATAGCGCTAATTTTAAACTTTATATATATTGTGACATCAGCAGGGAATTATTTTTACGTTACAATTTTTTTGTAACTATATTTATTTTATTTTACTAGTCACATTATGATTTGAAAGCTGGGCTCCATTGCCTTGCATGGTTCTGCAGGGGGAGCCAGAGTTCTCAGGAGGGTCTGGAGAGAGCCTCTTGAAAACATGTTTATTTTTTTTAAAAGGATGACGCCATCTTGCGAAAGGCAAAATCTCTTGCAGTGGCGCTTGAGACCCCTCTCCGGAGCAAGTTGTCGGGGTCACTGAATGCCTCACTATTGATGCATTTCAGCGACACCATTTAAGCTTAGGAGGCGATCGCATACCGCGTTAACCTCGTGTTATTCCTTTCTAAAAAAACAAACAAACAAAAAAATGTACAAGAATATTCGCCCCAAACCCAGGAACGGGTGAATATTTGTGGAAGTTGGCCCGTACTAGTACTTACCTCAATCTCCGATACGCTCCTGTATGTTCCTTGTGGCCTGTAGCTTCCCGACTGAGTGGCAGTCCCATTGGGTCCGGCAATGACAATACGTGCCGTGAAGTTTCACTAAGGGAGGGTTATTGTCACATGTAGGATAGATGTTTCTGGGAATGCACTGATTCCTTGCTCTTTTTTGTTTACATATAGATCATTATTGTTTTAGCAGCAACCTGGGATTCTGAATGTGCATGCGTTTTAGAGTATGCTCCCCTTTCTGTATACATATATTTTTAAAGTGAGAATAACTACTGCAACTGGGCCTTGGAGTATACCAACCGAGGAAGCTGAGAGGGAAAAATGAGACACTGAAGCTGTGATAGTGGTGTTAGAGAAAAAGAACTGGTCTGTAATAGTTTATAGACTAGGTGTTTTTTTAATAGACTTTAGCAAAAAGTACCATCTGTCAGCCCATGAAAGAATCTAGAAACGAAAAGCATTTTAGTTACTTTAAATAACAATATTAGGCGTTATCTGACCAGGATAACCACAACAGTCGGGGAAAAAACATAATTTGGCATAATCCCATATAATATAGGCCATGACATTAAAGGCTTTGGAGCAAGCCCAAAAACGGCATTAAGCAATTTGTCCACAGTCTCGTAATACTATCCAGTCACATCTGTGCTCTTATTTTCCACATAAAATGTAACTTGTTGCTGGAGGCTTTTATAATCATCAGCAGCTGCACCAATTTTGGGTCTCCAAGAAAGAGAAAAAAATCATACTTTTAAACATTGCTAAAAAAATCATAGAGCACAAGATATTCTGTTTTTAAGGTTATTTAAGTAAAAGTATATGTTACATAGCACTCAGACACTTATGCTTAATTTTGGGTTTAGCAGTTTGTGACTTCCTGCTATGAAGAGTAAGGATTTTGCTGACATTCCTAAACCTATTTTCAGGTTGGAGAAACACTGAGCAAAGAGCTTCAAAGAAAGGCATGTATTGTTTTTTTACTTTCCCAAACATAGTAACCACCTTATTAATCCGTAGTCCTTCTTAGTCCTATTAGTCCTACCAATCAATTCCCTCAAGAATGGGGCACCTAGGCTTGTGATCTTCTGAAATGGTCAATTTTTTTCTATAGGTCAAAAAGTGAATTACTGTGATGGAGAGCCATACTCGGACTGAGTAGCTCCACCATAGAGATCTTCCTTGCTGCTGAAAGCTTAATTGCTCAAGTGATTAACCCTTCATATTCCCCCAGGCACTAGCCAAGACTTGGTGTAGGGGTAAAACAGAACTCTATTTATTGAGGGCAGCACAGATATTTATGCAGCAAACATGGTAGGATTAACCCCTTCAGGACTGGGTTGTTGTTACTACGTTTGCGCTAAAAGACCAGAGCCCTCACCAAAATAACAAAAACATCTCCTCACTGGTAAAATAAAAAGTCACTTCATACATGTCTTCTCAGACTTCTCTGCAGACAATGTTGACATCCCCTTCTCCTGGCAAGCCTTTATTCGAATGACATCCATGACATGGCTGTGCACTGGCTCAAATCCTAGTTCTCTAATAAATCTTTAATCAAGCAGACCAAGGTTTTGCCCATATTGTATCTATAATCTGTAATGCCCTACCTCATTTAATCATACTCTCCCCTACTCATTCTTTAAAAGCTCACTAAAGACCCACCTGTTCACAGAAGCAGTGGGACCAATCAGAGCCGAGACAACGTGATGACGTCCAGAGTTGACACCATGAGTTACTGCACAGGGTGACACCAACCCTAGTGAAACCCCTGCCCTTGCTACAATCAAATCATCCACACCCAAGCAGTCTCTCCCCTTCCTTTTTCACCCCCCCCTCAAATTCCTAATAGATTCTAAACTTGCGTAACTACAAGAGTGCCTCTTGGGGTTCCTGTCTCTTCATACCAGTTCAAAATAGTTTAGAAAGGGCCCTTCTAACCTGGACCACACCGCTCCAGGTCGGAAAGGCCCTTCCTAAACTATTTTGAACCGGCATGCAGAGACAGGAGTGTATCGGGGTCATGTGACATAAACAGAGTTGGGCTGTTTGTGTGTGTATGTGTGTTGTGTATATGTATGTGATCGTGGATGTGTAATTGTGTGTGTGTGTGTGTGTGTATGAGCATGGATGTGTAAGTGTTTGTGAGCATGGATGTGTAAGTGGGTGAAATGGAGTGTGGAGTGTTGGAATGGGGGGGGGTCAATTTTCGCACCAGGGCCCTGTGGTTTCTAGTTACACCCCTGCTTGCAAGAATAGGGTCTTGGTTTCCTTCTTTATCCGAATATCTTAGCATGTATTAATATTTTGTAAATTGTCAATTTTAATGTTATTCCCCTTATTTTGATAGTGCTACAGTATATACTGGTGCTTGGTAAATAAATGTAATTTGAGGGGGCTCAGAAGCAGACTTGTACTGGTGCACACTTGATGAATGCTAGCCTAGTGCGTATTATTTGATTAACTAACCCTTTAGATATGATAGCCAAGGACTGTATTTCTAATCTAGCTTTATCATAATGCTGATACAAAAGTTTATATTTTATCACTCCTTAAAATAAATCTTCATGGAAGTCGCATGATCCCTGCCTTACTTATTGATGAACAAATGAAACATTGGTCTGCAATATTTGTTCAGTTCTTGAAACTCTGTGCTAAATATGTTTTCCATATGTACCGCTATCAACCCTTTATTTTGCATTAGAGACACAAAATGTAAATGTCACTTGATTTCTTTAAAGTACTTTAGCTGGTGAAAATGCCAGACACAATTTATTATTGTCTAAAAATGTGTCGTATGACACAGTGAAACAGGGATATAAAGATATTGGGGGTATTTTTGGCCAGCAACCACATCATGCAAAGTGAAAATAATGTGTGAGAAATGAATTTGGCTTTTGCGACAAGAGGTGTGGAACTCATGATAAAGCCTGAAGCAAGTCATTCATGCACTGACAAAGGTTCAACATGTGGCCAGACCTCTCAAGTAACAGTGACCTCTACAATCAGAAATCAGATTTGTCTTTCGCTAAAATGAAGAATGAAGAAGTCTGAAAAGAAATTTCACATAAGTTGTTTGTTTAGATTCTCTCTTTAATGCAGTATGTATGCCAATGGGCCATCAATTATGATACAGGAAGAGAAATGAGGATTGCGTTTACATACAAATAATTGTTTGGTTATTTCACAAAAAAAGCTAGCAAAGCTGTTTATCTGCACTAAATAGGTCTCGGCATATAGACCTTTTTGTATAGATAAAAAAAACGTATTGCAAAGTTTACTTTGTCACTAAAAATGTGGAAGGAGGGTCCTTGCATATGCCTATTGGACAAGACTACTATTATAGCTCTAGCCGACATTATCGACCATAGTAGGAGCAAGATAATACATGGCAGTTTTGTCCACCCTGACAGAGGCTGTCATTTTGGACATCAGGGACTCCATGGAACTGGAAAATTTAGTCTCCAACCTGGAGAGTAGAGCATCCTGTAGAGTATGCATCTGACATAGTGGCGCCACTTAGATAAATATTCTCAATAACCCTTAGAACTGACAGGCAGACTCGCACTAAAGGGGTAGGGACTCATCCTGAAGGCAACCTACGAAAACAGCTGGAGAATGAACTTAAATGAAATAGGCACAAGTACAGGAGTTCGTCCTGTGAATATAAACAAACTGGAAGAGTAAGGATCTGATGATAGGAGCTCCACCTTAATAATAATGCGGTTATGAAGGAGAAACCTTCCCTTGAATCGTGGGAAGAAACAGAGAAAAGGAAATAGCACCTGAGAGCCAGAAAGGACCGATTCCCTTAAGAACAAGTCAAAATCAGTAGAATCCCCCTGCAACGAGTGTCCCACGCTGCTTAAAAACTGAATAGAGGAATTGCAGTGAAAACCAAGATGGCGTCGCCTCTCAAGCAGAGGGAAACACTTTGCCGCAACCAAGATAGCCACTGACATGCTGAAAACAGAAGTAGAAGAGTAGGCAGAGGAAACACAACTAAACAAACAAAAAACGAAAACAGAAACTATAAGCAGCCCTAAGGGAAAGAGTGGCACACAAAAACAAGTTGATAGGGACCCCATGGAAAGGGAAATAAAGTATCCTGACAGGGGAAGCAGATAGCAAAGGGTAGAGATCTGAACTGTCTGGTGAGCAGCAAAGAAAGAGGAAGAAGGAGGGACTGTGTCAGGAACAATCCGGCAGGATAATAATGAGGGTAACGGAGCTCAGTATGCAGGAAGAGGCACTTAGTGGATAAGGCCCACGCATTGTCAGGACACAAGCCGAGGTACGGTACACGAGCAGGCAGCGAGGTACAAAAGGGTCAGGCAGTGGCAAAGTCAGAGGGAAGCCAGGTAGGTACACGAAAAAACCACGATCCGTTTAGCAGATAAGGGTCCGGCAGGAGAAGAGTCAGAGGGAAGCCAGGTAGGTACACGGATATATCAAATAGGAAACTTGCACTAAGCATGTAGCAGGTAAGCACAATAACTGGGCTCTCAGTGCTTGGTTTTAAACGTGCTGCTCGGGGGAAGTTCCGCCCCTGAGCGTGATGTCATGGAATCGCATTCCCGCGAACAGTGTTCGGGGGAACAATAAAGTTGCAGCGGGGCGCGCGCCTAGCAGAAGCCAGACAGACAGTGGAGGAGGCAGATGATGTCGTGCCGGACCCGGTACTCGCGGGTAGCGGGGACCCAGGTAAGTTGCCGCGTCGGGTTGCCGGACCCAGAAGCGGACCCTGACAGACTGTCATAGTTTATACGCCTTCATCTATGTCCTGATTGGTTTATAAGTTTCTGTTATTTCTTTCTTTACTGCTGTTTGCTGACAGTAAAGAGAGATATGCAAATATGAGCCTCCTGTCTTGCCTTAAAATCAAGAAATGCATACTTCTACCACTTCTGTTGAAAGGTTGTTCCACTCACGGTATTAAGCATTAACCTAGCGACAAAAACAACAGATTAATTCATGTAGTAGATTTAGCATGCATGACGTATATCTGAAAAAGCCTCTCAAAAGGTGAAATGTCAGGTGGCGTGGGGAGTATAATAATACATTTTTCAAGAGGAATGTATAGATTTCTAAATGTGATCACATGCTTAATTATTAAATGCAATATATGAAAGATATATCAAATGATTATGGATAATTATTCTGTTCTACCATGCACATGAGAACCTGAAAAGGGAAGACAGAGAAAGACTAGGAAGAAGAGACCCTGCTTCACATGGACTAACTGTCCCCTGGATGAGATACCAGAATGTGATTAGTAAAATAATAAAAAAAATAAGAAAAACAAATACAAATAGTTAAAAAAAAAATGGTAACATGTAAAAATTCTCCACTGATGTCACCATCAGAGGAACATCCCAGTTCAGACAGAATGTAAAAAAAAAAGTCCTAATATACATATATATATATGCTTATTTTTATGAGCAAGTCCTAAAACTAGCTCTATATCTTAACCAAAAAATAAAAATCTTGCAAGAGTTAACATACTGGCATGTTAAATGCCCATGTTTTACAAATGTATGATCTGATGGGGTAAATTGAATTGGCCTGCTTCAAAGATGTCCCAAAAATAGGACATGGGCACAGACTGACCAGATATCCAAATTCCACAAAATGCGTACCGCTTAGAGGTAGCCTTTTCCCTCCCAAATAACCTGACAAACCCATTAAAAAATATATGATTTGAAGGGGTAAATTGCATTGGCCAGCTTCAAAGATATCCCAAATAGTACATGGTTGCAGAATTACCAGATTTGGAAATAATGGTTTTGAAATAGCAAAATTCTACTTGTAATTATTGCCCTATAATATGCAGAAAAAAGCAAAAAAACATAAACATTGGATATTTCTAAACTCAAGACAATAGTAGAATCTGCTAAGCAGCTTTTTCAAGTAAAAGTCAAAAGTCCCTTTTTCACCATACTTTTATACTTTTTGTTATAGTAAATTATGTGATACAAAAATAACATCTAAAAAGCCCTTCTTGTCTGGAAAAAAATAATATAACTTGTGGTTCAATAATTGAGAAGAAAATTACAGCTAAACATGAGCACTGCAGAAATGTAAAAACAGCCATTGTCACAAAGGGGTTAACATTTATTTTCTGATGGGTCATCAATATAAATCTGTATTCCAATATTCTTGCATAATTCAAGCACACTTTTAATGAAAAAAAAAATTGAATCTAAAACGAGATTATTTCAATGCAAACAATGAAAGTGTTTTATGATTGAAGTGATAGTTTTGTGACTCATTATTATTGCCCAGACTTGTCACAGTAACTATTTCGCATTCAAATAGGACATGACACATTTTCTTTAAAACAGTATGTAAATTATAATTTTAGAATATCATTTACATTGTCAAGGAATCATGAACAACCCAATTTTCTTCAGGGAAGAAATAAACTTGTTACATGTTGACCTACAAAATGTTAACGCCGCTGCCTGCAGAAAAAAAGTGTTTTATGTTTTATCTGTAAAAAACCTAATATGTCCAAAACACTTGGACACAGACAGGAAAATCGTGAGACTAGTGATTCTATTTGGCAAAGAATATTGCAAAAAAAACCCACCTACTTGTTATATTTTGTCTTTCAGAAGGAGGTAATCCTAGCGTATTCTATAAAGTAAAAAAAAAAATTACAGCTTTCTTGGACAGAAATGTCAAATTCTACCAGGCTGCGGAGCTGCATATCTGTCTTGCTTCAGTTTCTCTGTGTTGCTTTATTCCATTCCTGGATTTCTGTATGCTCTGTTCAGATCTTCCATTCCTTGCTTCTAGTTCTGCTCTCTGCTTCAGCTCTGTTTCCTTTATAAGGTGTGCCCCGCCCGTGTGTTCTGTTTGTCTTAGTCTGCAGTCTACAGGTATGTCTCTCATTGTGATGTGTTTGGGTTTCATGTAAGTCAGCAGGGATTAGCGTTATGACCCACCGTCATTGGAGTACTTTGGCGTAGTGGTGGGCTAAGGCCATAAGATGTGACGGAATCTCCAATAGTTATCATACAGTCCTAGGCTAGTTCCTGTATTTATGTGTGTTAGTCTAATGTAACCTGTATCCCCGGCAGCGGGGTGTCCTGTCTTGTATCCCCGGTAGAGGGGTGCCCTGTCTTGTCTGGTTATGTTTCTTACTTGGTCTCTCTGTTCCTTGCTATGTCCCCCTTGCTTGTTATGTTTCTGCTATATCCTTTGCTTAGCTTCCATACTCCCAGCCTGCAGCATCCTGCACGCGATTCTAGTGATATGTTTCATGCCTGCTGCCGGGTGCCTGCAGGATATATCTTCGTTTCATTTTGGACTACATCTGCTGCTATGTCAGGGCGCTGGTATGTGCCTGCGCAACCCTAGGTGCTCAACACCCGGGTGAGTGCAATCGCCCTGTACCAGGCCCTGTCCAACTCCGCTACTGCACTGTAACTCACACACTGATGCACACAATCTTTGCGCTCGCTGGGTCAATGCAGTCTGTATGGACCCGGTTTGTGACAGAAATGAAATACATATTACACCATAATGTTTGTCAGTAAACAAACATTTTAGAAGAATGCACTTCGCTATGCAATGCACTTTGCTATGAAACTGTGGTAAATGTGACCCTTTATCAGATTTAAGAAACAATTTCATGAAGGGTGGAGTATGTTTAGTGTTGTAATGTAAACATTCTGTCTTATATAGTATGGCTTCATTTGAACGTTTCTGTTTTTCCTGAATTTATCTCATGGATAAAGGTCTGACATGTATACAATGGCAAGAAGCAATAAGTGAACCATTCGGAATTACCTTATTTTCCAGTAGCTGCAGATAAGACCTGCCAGATGTTCAGGAAGAATTTTTAACAATTCTTCATTACAGAACTACTTAAGCCTAGCCATGTTTTTGGGATGTCTGGTGTAAACGTCTCTCTCGAGGTCATTCCACAGCATCTTCAATGTCTTAAGGTTTGGGCTCTGACTGGGCCACTCTAAGAGATCAATTTACTTTGATGTTTAGACTCACCCAACTTTTTTGAGATCTTGACATTATCCTGTATGATACCTTCATAAACTTGAGAATTCATTATGCCCTTGATGATAGCATGCTGTCCAGGACCCCGAGGCAGCAAAGCAGCCCCAAATCTTGATGCTCTCTCCACTGTACTCCACCATGGGTATAATATTTCCATGTTGGAATGTGGTGTCCTTGGTACATCATACGTAGTGCTGTGTGTCTTCGCCCCAATCAATTTAATCCTAGTTTAATCAGTCCACAAAACGTTTTCTCAATAGCTTTGTGGAGTGTCACGATGCGATTTGGCAATCTTGAGGCGCACACCAATGTTTTTTTTTTGGAGAGCAGCAGCTTCATCTGTGGTGTCCTGCCATAGACTCCATGCCTGTTTGATGTTTTGCATACAGTAGACTCATGAACAAAGATGTTAACCAGTTCCAATGATTGCTTCAATCTGTTATTCTAGGTTCTTTTTACCTGATTGAACATTCTGTGTTCCCTGAGTCATCTTGGCTGGGCACCCACTTCTAGGGAGAGTAGCCACAGTACTAAGTTGTCTGCATTTATAAACAATTTGTCTAATTGTGGACTGATAAATATGTGAACTCTTTGAGATTACCTTGTAACCCTTCCCAGCTCTATGCAAATCAACAATTTAGGTCTTCTGATAACTCCTTTTGTGTGGCATGGTTCACATCAGCAGATGCTTCTTGTGAATATCAAACTCAAAATGTCAAAGTAGCTCTAAAACACATCTCAAATCATGTTTAGTTGATTGAACTCCAGGTTTGCTAACTGATGGCACAAATTAGCTTTTGTTTATGTGATTAGCCTACGGGTTCACATACTTTGTCCAACCCAAACTGTGAATTTTTGAATGATGTATCAATATGGACTGTTCTGTAAAATATACATTGTTTCCTTTTGAAAAGGTATCCCGATTATGGATATTAACTATATATATATATATGTATATATTAGTTATTATTAACTATATCTGTAGAACTGAGTATATTCTTTGTGCACTTTGATGGTTCGAAAAGATGTAGTGGGAAATGGCTTTCAATAAATAAATTTGGACAGTCATATTAGGCACACCGTACTGAACATCTTTCATCTACAATTTCTATCCATAGTGGTAAGAGTCCAGAAGCGAAAACTGGTATTGGGTTATTACAGATTGTCTGTGCTCCCTGGACTGGGTTTAAATGGATTAGAATAAGGCGTTCTTCTGGGAAATATATTATTTTTCTGCAAAGTGACAGAATGTATTCTGCCTGCCATTTGATTTCTTTTCTTCTTGCTTTCCTCAACAAGGAAACAGATGATACAAGATAGCTAGGGCAGATAAGACACCCACCACATTAATTCCAATTTAAACACCATTTTATTCTCTTTAGAATCAGACTGGTCAGCATGCTTTAACAACGGATTATCTCATTCATACAGTTGCCAGGATTATAGCTACCCTGGTGTGTGTGGGGACTCTTTAAATTACTAGTGTGTCACTCAATTTGATGAAAGCAGTGGGGTGAAAATTACAGATGGACCAGTTGCGAATATAATTACCTTATGAGGCAAATAAAGTAGATTTGGTGTTCCTAACTGCTGTCAGTTGTAGTCAACGGGAGTAAAGTGCAACTGATTTTTACACCTACAGGACTTAAAGAGTAATGTTTCTCTGCAAAATGTCAACTATACAATGCCTAATCACTCTATATTTATTAGTATGCAGAAGTATAGTTCCAGAGGCGTGGGTTGATATTGATTAAGGCAAAAACCCTGCTAAAATTGGAGCAGTCAACAGAAACATCCTTTCTGTTTTCAGTAGTGAAGACTTTTCAGAACTTAACACTTCGCTATAACATTCAATGGTTTCCTCATTTGATAAGGTTCCTTAAATTATTCTGTGAATATTTTCAGAAAAAGTATAATGTAAAAACAAACAAAAAACTGAAATAACTTTCTTTATGTTGGATGTTATGGTTTGCATGCCTATGAATGGATCTGGTGGGTTATAAAACAAAAAACAGTGTCCAGAGAAGTCTTTAACCCCTTCAGGCCTCTTTTTTATAACCTTATGACCAAAGTTTTTTTTTTCTTTCTTTCAATTTTACCATATATTCGATAAACCTTGATTCCCCTTTTCCATATTTGATGAACCCACAAAAAAATATACATGCTATGATGACCCAAATTATGTTTACCATACCTGGGAACTCTCAGGGTTCTTGCCCCAATCTCAGGTTCTCAGGGTGAAGGGGCAAATTCTTAGGGTCGCACAGTCTGGAGCTGACTACTTCCTATTTTACAACGCAGTGATCGAATATTAGACTCCCAGTTGGTGCTTTTGCTATCACTATCTTACAGTTGATATCCCTGCTTGAGTACAGGTGGCTGAATTAAATGTATCTTTAGATATTCAAGTCTGTCCGACAGCTAAAGCTTGGCAGAAATTGGGTCGTACAACAGGACAATGATCCCAAGCACACCAGCAAATCTACAACAGAATGGCTGAAAAAGAAAATAATCAAGGTGTTGCAATGGTCCCCTGTTGTCAGTGGGATGTCCCGCTAATGTTGGGAGCGTTCCTGATGACGTCGGGGGTGCTTCCGCTGACAGCAGTGGGAAAACCCCCCATTTAAAGGGAAAATGGGCGTGTCAAGACCCTGCTCCCTCGGCCCGGAGGATTCGGGCCTTGAACCGGAGAAGCGGTGCTTCACCCGGCAATCTCCAGGTCAAACCCGGAGAGTTCCCAGGTATGGATATAAATTACCACTGTGGTGGGAAAATATTCAACTGGAAATGTTAAACAACCACTAGTGTTTTGATATATAACTTTCTTATCAACCACCAAATTAGTTTTTGTTCTCCTAACCTATATAATTGTATCTGTAAGAAAAAAATGTTTAGCTGAGTTAGAAAATGTACTAGGTTGGTAAGATTTGAATTCAGTTCTCCATACAGCTTGTCTCATAAATGTAACTTTACAAATGCATTTAAAGTAAAGGCAGAGACATGCTGTGACGACAGTATTGTAATCCTAGTCTCAACTGCATGGCTAAGAATAAAACTGTAGAATTTTTGGCGTTTGTAAGAAGTCTACCTACTGTTAAACTTGACCTGCCACTATGTTAAATCAAAGCTGTTTATAAAAGAACCCTGCTGCTTTATACAGCGTTAACTGAGGTACAAAAATACTATAAATAGCTTCAGCTAGGGGGTGAGTTTGGGTTCATAATTTGTCACATGCTGATATAAAGGAAGTTTGAGTTCATAAAAGATGCCTGGGCATTCACGTTACAGAACATAAAAACTCTTTAAAATCCAACATAAAAAGTAAACTTTGAAAATGCATGCTGATTATAGCTACAATACCAAGAATATTGATCATAACCATCAATATAAATAGTTTCTGTCACACTGAACATCATGGGAATAGGTACATGAGATGCAGGGCCGGATTAAGGCCCGGGTTGCCATCGCCAACCATACAATTAAAAAAATATATATCATCATACCTGGGATCTCTCCGGGTTTGACCTGGAGATTGCCGGGTGAGTGCTGCTTCTCTGGGTCGCGGGAGCGGGGTCTTGACACGCCCATTTTTTCCTTTAAATGAGGGTTGACGTCAGTGTGCCGTTCTGACCGCGTCCCGCAAGTGAAGGCCGAGAAGTTCCCAGGTATGTATAGTATGCGTTACACTTACTTCCTTGATGCTGGCAGTGCACAATGAATGAATACCGGCAAATCTGCAATACAAAAGCTGTTTTTTTGTTTCTTTTTGCAGTGGGGTGGGGAATCGGGACAAATATAAAAATATCAGCGCATGTGTGCAACCGATGTCGAAGACAGGAAGGCGCGGGCGCAGTCTCCACTAGACGTGCAAAATAAAGAGTGATGCAAAAGTCACTTGACACTAGCAGTAATTCATCTCTTTGGTGACCATAGAAGAAGATGAGTCACATTGCACACAACTATATATCTTATAAAATGAGAAAATATAGAGACGTAGTAGGTATATTAAAGTGAGCATTTGTTAAGCGAATTATGCCCAATCCGATATTACTGGGGGCCTCACAGTACCTGTAGCCCAGGGACCTACAATTTCTTAATCCGGCCCTGATGAGATTTATACATCAAAACCAATGCAGATTATTAACACTATGCAATTAACACTTACATATCAAAACACTTCCCAATTAATATTACATCAGTGTAAACATCAAGAAACATAAATGGTATTCACAAGTACATTTGATTAATGTGGCTACATGTATTTAAACATAAATGAGAAAACTGCTACTTACTGTTAAGCCCCTGGGCTAAGACAAGTATTGTTAATAATATTCAGTAAAAATTAATTTTGGTGCCAGAAGGAGAAAAATGAGAAGCAAAATTTTCTATAGGGATTCCTGTTTGGAAACCACTCATTAAGTAAAGAGGAAAATAGAAATATTGATCTGCTCACACAGTAGAAGTGTAAAACAGACAAGGATACGCATGTAATATGATCATTTGTGAAGTTACAAATCACTCTCTTACCATACAAACAACACCACATGATTTTGTCATATTTTAAAACTTTGGGCAATTCTTTTAAACCTCCTATTTCCTAATTTTAGCCTCAGTTCTACAATATGCTATGTATGGGTCTCCCTGATGGTAATGCAAGATGGATAGGTATCAGGATGTTCTTCACAGCATTGAAGAAATCCTTAATTCTGACCGAATCCCCAACTTTATTTGCACTGGACCCGGCACCCACGGTTAGTGGTTACTCAGGTGAATGGCTCTGTTGGGGTCTTGGGCAGGGACCCTGACAGTGTGTGTGTGTGTGTATGTGTGATCATAGATGCTTTTCTGTGTGTGTGTGTGAGCATGCATGTGTTTGTGTGAGCATGGATGTGTGTGTGTGTGTGTGTGTGAGAGCATGGATGTGTGTGTGTGTGTGGCATGGATGTGTGTGTGTGCATGGATGTGTGTGTGTGTGCATGGATGTGTGTGTGTGTGTGTGTGTGTGTTGTGTGAGCATGGATGTGTGTGTGTGTGTGTGTGAGCATGGATGTGTTTGTGTGTGAGTGTGTGTGAGCATGGATGTGTGTGTGAGCATGGATGTGTATTTGTGTGTGAGCATGGATGTGTGTGAGCATGGATGCGTACGTGTGTGAGTACATGGATGTGTAAGTGGGGTGAGGTGGAGTGTGTGTATGAGTAAGTGTATTTACATATGTATGTTGGAAGGGAGGCAAGGGGGGAAGCAGGCACATACCAGTTGTGTGGGACAGTGATGGCACAGATTAGCTGTTGAAGTTGGTGGTCACAGGGGAATTTTTCACCCCAGAGCCCCCCGTGGTTTCTAGTTATACCCCTGTCAACAGCAGTACTACACTAATGGATAGACACATCTGGCAGCATGCTATCAGATAAAATTTCTTTAAAAAAATCGACCATTTTCATGAATTGATTCCTCAGATGAGCAGCACAGACCTCTGTTGATTTTACAGCTCCCTGACAAGTCAGGAGAGATGAGAGGATCTCCTCAAATGGCCAGTGGTTCCCCCATAAATTGGGACTGTTCCAGGAAAAACAGGAATGTTGGAAAGTTTGTCTATCAACTCAACCTATAAAAACAAATACTGGACAAATGTATTGTATTTCTTTTGTATTCTACAGCTTAAATAGTTAAATTGTGCATATTAGATACAGTATGTTCTTCCCTAAAAAAAAAAAGTGGTTACCATGAAAAGTGGATTTAGAAGAAGTTGCTGGGTAATTGATTTATTCAATCATCCTGGTAGCATCCTAAGCCCAGCCTGGGGGAACTTTGCAGCGTTGAGATAGCAACACTAATATTAAATTGCTCTGACCCTTCCTACACATGTGTATTTCCTATCTGTCAGATACAGCAGTCCCCATTCAAAGCTATCGAAAGAGGTCAAAGTGGGTGAAATTCTCTTTGGACAACAGAAGCACACATTTATTTTTTAACTGTTCTATCCCATTGATGGAAAGCTTTATGTGGGTGTCTCCTGCTTAACAGCAGGCAAACCCTATGCCAATAAAGATGCCTGCAGGGGTGATGACCAAATTATTTTGTTTCTTTGCTGAAAGCAAAACCATCATGTGCTTTGTCTTTGTTTTTTGGAACAAAGTATCTTTATCTCATGTGACACACCCACACAGGGGACACATGCTGGCACAATCAAACAGAGATGAAAACTGTGTTGATTTAGAAATATTTTTTTAAAGACATTCTAGCCAATGTATTAACTCTTTGGGTTCAGTACACATAAAGATCAGTGTTAATCTTAAGTAATGCGGCATGTTCGTAATTTGTATCTATATAGCTTTGGAAGTTTGAGTGTCCTCCAATACAACATTTAACTCAACAAATCTGCATAGTGAAAAGTGAAAACAGATTATAGGATTGCAAGAATGTCCCTCTCGTCTTCGCTTAGACTATCAATTTAAGTTTTGTCATACCCTTTGAATCTATGTACTGTAAGAAGCACTGTGCAAATTGTTGGCTCTATATTGGCGGTGGTTCACTTCCTATCTCTCTGATCGTACCTTCAGTGTCTCTGTCTCCAGTAACACTTCTCCTTCCCCTCTCAGTTGGGGTACCCCAGGGCTCAGTTCTAGGACCCCTTCCGTTCTCTCTCTTCACTTCCTCACTTGGCAAACTAATTGCATCATTTGTCTATCAATACCACCTGTATGCTGATGACACCCAGATCTATCTATCCTCTCCTGATCCCTCTCCTTCTGCCTTAGATCGTGTAACCAACTGTCTCGCCTCTGTCTCTACCTGGATGTCTGCACGTTTCCTGAAACTCAATCTCTCCAAAACCGAACTTCTCATCTTCCCTCCCTCCAAAGCTAAGATGCCCTGATTATCTCCCGCCTAGATTATTGTAACTCTGTCTTAGCTGGTCTCCCTCTCCATCTCAACCCACTACAATCCATCATGAATGCTGCAGCCAGACATATCTTCCTCTTCTATCACTTACACTTCTCCCCTCTGTCAGTCTCTTCACTGGCTGCCTGTGTGTTTCAGGATTCATTTCAAAATCCTTACTCTTACTTTCAAAGCCCTTCACAGCGGTCCCCCTACCTACATCTCATCACTCATCTCTAAATACAGTCCTAACCGGTCTCTCCACTAATCCAGTGATCTCCTTCTATCATCTCCTTTGATTTCTAGCGCTCATGCACGCTTACGAAACTTCTCCCTGCCTTTATTCCTTCAAAAAAATCCCACAAGACCCACTTCTTTATGGACGCTTACAACATAGCACATTAACGCCCTCCAATATTCCTTTAGCTCACCTTTCCTAGCCCCTCTCCTGCAATACTTTTACTAGTGTGGCTTGTCCATCCCTAACTTTTACCTTTTACCTATTGTGTAATACACCCTAACCCCCTCTAGATTGTAAGCTTGTTTGAGCAGGGTCCTCCTCACCTGTTGTCTCTAAGTCAAATTGTTATGTTACATACTACTTATGACCTGTCCTCCCGTTGCACAGCGCCATGGAATTTGATGGTGCTATATAAAACAATAAATAATAATAATATAACTAAAATATAATAATAATTGGAGAAAATAACTGCTTAATCATTAATAGCAGCTTTTCAATTAAAGAACTTCTTTTGGTGAAAACAGGCCGCAGCATATAATTAATCACCAACCATTAAAATTCACTCGTTGTAACTTCAACATATTACTAGACTGTATCAATGCATTTTTATAATTAATAAATTTGATCAGGTTTTCCATCTAAGACTGAAACCCTGGTTCACCCAGGTTGCCTTTATTGCCTCCACCTTGCTGAGCCTTCCTGCATACCTCCCAAAAGCCGTGTCTTTTATAGGACAGTACCGATCTCTGCTCCGTTGTCCCACTTTTGCAGGTTAAAAATCAATAGAGCTGTAAGCAGTTGCAGCACAGGCCTCCATTGCATCTCCCACTTTTGGCTATTTGGGTAAGGTTGGGAGGTGGTCCAGCCAACTTTCGAGTCTGGCTTGCCTCCAGTTGCCTGGGTGCTTGCCACCGTTGGGGTTGTCTTCACGACCAGGGGCTGATAAGGTGTCCATCACCCTGATGGTTGCCTCCAGAATGGGACTGAACTATCCCCCAATGGAGTAGAAGGGACAGTTTGTGGACAAACTCAATCATACTGGTCCTGAACTAAGGGAGTGCAAGGTCTGTTCCTACAGACCTCTATCTCAGTGCTCCCTTGAACTGTGTGCTGGCTATTGATGCGGAGTGCGGGCATATGATGTCATATCCCTCTTCTCAGCACTGATGCTCCGTTCACTGCAAGCACTGAAACAGAGGAACAGACATTGCGCTCCTACCACAAGAGCACCAGAGTAGGAAGATAAATACAGAAGGAGAAAAGACAGGACAAAGGGATAGGGGCAGGTAGTTATGGAGAAAGCAGATGTTTGTCTGTAAGGGCATGAGCGAATGTGTGTATGTATGAGCAGGTGTGTTTAAGGGTTAGCGTAGGTGTGTGTATCTTGACAGTCTATCCATTACTACTTCTGTTTTGGACCTAAAGGGAGAAAATGATACACCAGAATACAGGTTTAACCTAGGAGTATTATTTAGGATTTTTTAAATAAAAAAAATAGATGTCAGTAATTGTACGAATGTCTGCCCATTAACCTTCATGAAGGATGACTTAATTAACTTTTTTAATTGACTTTTCATCGACCTTGAAATTTGTAACATGGAACACAATGCACTTAAAAATGTAACAATGCATATAAAAGAAAGCATGTTTCTTCATGCAAGGAAAGCACAGCTTTGATGTCATTGAGATTTGAAACCAGACTCCTGCAAACGGGCCAAAAATGATTAAGACGAAAATGTTTAGTTTTTTTTTTCTACCTGTTTGATGAAAATTGCGGGGATAATTTTAAATTCGGGAACAAAGCTTGCTGTACAACAACATTTACTCTCGCACTCACACTCTCAGACTCTTACTCAGTCTTTCACGCTGCCTCATGCTCTCCCTACCTTCTCTGCCGATCACTTAAACTTCTGGTGAAGAGGATCATCTCCCCCCGATCCTCCAATAGGGGTTGCCAGACGTTTTCCCTGGGAGGTTATGTATGCTGAGATGTGGATGAAGAAAGAGAGAAGAGAAAGATAGAGGAGAGAAGCACAAGAGGGCGAGGAACAAAAAGATGCAAAACATGGAAGTAGAGCTTTGAGACACAGAAGTGGTCCACAGAGAAGGTAGGGAGACATACAGTGAGCGCGAAAGAGCCCGGGAACTTCGGACAAAAATGTGTAGCTTTTTGCTTTCTCATCCATTTTGTGGGGGACTGGCCTCGTTTTCGGAGATTCATATGAATTGATAAAATGGGCACAAGTCTACTTGAAATGTTTAGAACGTGTCCTTTCATATACACCGCTCTTCCAGTTATATGAATCTTTTATGTAAAATAACAAAATAGTATTGTTGATGAATATTATGCATTTTTGTTACTTTACCTACATTTTAATTTGGTTTTGACCTCAACACATTTCCATCTAAATGAGCATAAATCAGTGTAATTTTCCATATGCCTTTTTCACCTGTCTTTGTTTTGGGAGCACAACATTTAATTTCACCTTTAGGCACGCACACAAAAATCACTGCAAGAGAAAAGGATTTAGTAGTGCTGCATTATCTGACTCACGGTTTTATGACCTTAATAAAGGGTCAGATGGCCTTTAATGGTCTGGTAAGATTAAGGCAGTGAAACCGTTCTTTAGAAGAAAGGTACAACCAAAACATGATAATCAGTTGAAACAAAAATATAATCATGAAAAGCTGTAGCTTGTCCTGTAACTGATCCTGTTTGTTTACAGCTAAGGGAAACTATGCTAATTTCAAATCTCATACTGTCTATCAAATATCAGGACTGACACTAAATACGATCCCTCCCAACCATCCTGTTTTTCTAGTTTCAGATAGACCTGGAATGGCCATGTGGCACAACAGGCAAATGCCCAGTAGCCTGTGCCCCATGCTCATCCAATCTGCTGCTCCAGTGCTGCAGTGTGTGGTACAACCAGGGGCGTACCTAGAGTATTTGGCACCTGTGGTGGATTCTGTATAAGGCACCCTCTCCCCCCACAAAAATAATGTTGTCAATTAACAAATTTAACTGTATGTCAACTAGAAAAAACTAGAAATCCTGAAAAATAAATTATTAACTTATAAATGGATAAATAAATTTAAATAACATTTACTGAGCAGATATGGTACAGCAAAAACTCCTATCACTATATACCGAGCCAGACATTGATGGTGGTACAACATAACTCCCATCACTATACACTGAGCCAAAACGAAAGGTGCTTCTTTATTCTATATACACTAAGCCAGCCCTCTGCCCCATTAGCAGCCCATTTAGCAGCCTGCCTTTGTCACTGTTGCCCCTGAAACAGCCTGCCTATACCACATCTGCCCCTGAAACAGCCAGCCTGTGCCACCTATGCCCCTTTAGCATCCTGCCTGTGCCACCTCAGCCCTTGAAAAAGCAGGCCTGTGATGCTTCTACCCTTGAAGCAGCCTACCTGTGGCGCTTCTACCCAGGAAGCAGCCAGCCTGTGGCACATCTGCCCCTAAAGCAGCCAGCCTGTGGCACATCTGCCCCTGAAACAGCCTGCCTGTGGCAAATCTGGCCCCCTAAACAGACTGCCTGTGCCACTTCTGGCCCCCCTTAACACTCATTCATTCACTCCATTCACTCTCCTGCACCCCCTTACATCTGCAGATTTCATTGGTCCAGTGGCCGACCTAGCATCGCTGGGGCTGCTCAGTTGTCTATGTGCCTGACAGCTGTCTCATGCGGGCCTGTAGCTTACTGCTGTGGTGCCCGCACAATGTGTGAGGAAACTCTTTAGACACAAGGGAAGCAGGAGCTCCTTAGGTGGCCATCAGGCTGCATAGACATATAACAAGTGGTACCCGGGGTATACCGCCCACCCGCTTCCCTTAGGTACGCCACTGCAGACAACTGGATATGCCAGGCCACATGTTGGATTAGCTTAAATATGTAAAGTTCCAGGGCTGCCTCGTTATCACCAGTCCTGTCCTGATTTCAGATACTGTCCTGTTTTATTGCCGATCAGACCCTCTGTCCTACTTTTGATTGAGTAGATCTTCTGATCTCCCCTGACTGGCCCATGGAGCTGTAAAATTGATCAAGGTCTGTACTGTTGTAGCACAGGCCTCTACCACAGCTCCTGTGTGACCAATGTGCAATGCACAGAAGCTATGCCTGGCAAGGTGGCTGGATGGCTCAGGAAGTCAGGTGGTCTCTGTTTCTAACATGCCCTTAATCCCGATTTGGACACTTGAAGAGATGGGCGGGTATGCAAGTGAATAAATAAAAAGTGTGTTTCGCTGGTAAAAACGGTCACATCCATGAGAGCATTTGTCTGCTTGGTGCTATTACTTTACTGAACCAGAGAGCTTAACTTTTACATAGGCTAATTATTATTATTATTATTATTGTTTTATATAGTAGCATCATATTCCAAAGCACTATACAATGAGTAAACAGGCTAGTAAACAAGTAGTGCATTATATAACAATTAAACTTACAGAAACCAGAGGGAAGGAGTGCCCTGCTGAAATAAGCTTACATATAAAAGTAAAGTGTGTGGGGAAATATGAAAGCTGCAAATGGGACTTATTTGAGTTAAGTAAATTGGACTAACCTGGGAACCTGGCAACAGTTTTTTTTTTGAGATTCAAAATTTATATTCAGATCTGACTGTTGACATGACAATAGGGTACATAGTATGCATGACAATAGGGTACACCGTATGTATGCAGCGGCTTGATGTAATACAGCTTAAAGCACAGTAGTACATTATATATATTGTAACAGTTTGACCACCTTTTGAGAGGTAAGTGTAGCGTGTCATTAGAGGCTAGAGGGTGACCATAGCTCATCAAGCAAGTGGTAACAAAGTGACACTGTGACGTCTTATGGTAGGAGTTCCGCATGGAGCAAAAATATCCGTAAAGGACATAAGTAAGTGAGAGAACAATGAGAAAAAATGTGTCATCTGCCTTTAGAGGAGCAGTGTAACGCCGCAAGAGATCAGATCCGTAATATTTTAGTTTTTGTTGAACAAAACAGAAAACAAGGAAAAGAAAACGGGGAAAAAGCGGCCTGACAAAGCCGCAAGCGAGAAACAAATAAATAAATCGTAACATTGGTATCACAGTTGTGGCAATGAGCACAAGTAATACGACCCGAAAAGAGAAAACATTCACATGGGCAAGTACAAGTAAGCGGTTCGGGAGACAGGTAAGTATCGGTCAGGTGTGGCCAGAAACCTCACATAGAGGCAGAAGTCTAGGGGATGTGGGGGGACAATAACAGTAAGTGTCAACTATTTATTTTCGTATAGAGATGAGTTTGCGGGATGACTAATGGGACATTTTTTCTAGGATCCTATGTTTCTCTAGAGTAGAGACGACGTCCGCATAGGTAGGGGGAGATGGTCTCTTCCAGTTTCTAGCAATACAAAGCAAAAGGAAGCAAAAACCTTCTTCCATAGCGGCTGCAGTGTAGGACAACTCCACCACATGTGGACCATCTCGCTCTAGACTCTGCTTGAGGGCTTGTGGACAGAAAGGTTCTATTGTCCACATGTGATGGAGTTGTCCTACACTGCAGCCGCTATGGAAAAAGGTTTTTGCTTCCTTTTGCGTTGTATTGCTAGGAACTTGCTTGGATGAATGCAGGAGGGAAATTGAATTTAGTGAGTGTGCCAGTGTAGCCTATCAAAGGCTTTTTCCGCATCGAAGGAGATGGAGTGTTATCAGAGGGTTGTCTCCCCAAGACAAACCCCACTTGATCCGGGTGGAGAAGGCAGTGTTTAAGACGTCATTTGGTTTACCAGGTTTCGGAATTGTGATAATATGAGCTCAGAGACTCTCGGGGGGGGGGGTTTGACACCCGTAGCCATATGTGATCGAAATAGTGATAAGAGATGGGTCCTAACGTTGGCAGGTCCTGTGAAAAGGCCTGTCATTTGCTTGATTTATGTAAAAACGCTATTCTGGTGAAATGTGGTAAAATTGGAGTGAACAACTTTTCATTTCTTCCAATATATACCCACGTATATATGAAATGCAGAGAAACTAGCCAGTCAAAAGATGCTAACATTAATGCCTTGAATGTCTTGAATCATTCCTCATGCAGAGTTAAACATCAGAACAATGTTCCAGGCATGTAAAATCACAGCATAATATACTTCTATTCCTCTTGATTTGTGAAAAGTCACTTCTTATACCTCACTGCACAGAAAAACGGACATCATTGAGGAAATTCAATAAACACACACCTAGATTTTAAATGAGAATGGTTTCCCAAGTGTCTCCTTAACATTTTGGAACTTTATATTTCTGTGGCACATTATACGCAAATAGTTAACTATATTAAATAAATGACTGAAGTGGAAGCTTGAGTCTAAAAACATTAACTGCAATGACTTCCTAAAGAGAAATTAGCTCTTTGTTATTGATTGAAAAGAACTTGAAGTGACTTATAAAAGAGGAGAGAAAACTGTGAGCGTGTTATCAATCACTAATTCCAGGGTGGAAGGTCTCCATCACTGTCCACATAACTACTGTACCATGACTTACTTAAAGAATGATATACATATTTCTCAAGGCGCTCTTGTGTCATAATCAGTGTTGGTTATTTTGCGCTTCATGAAGCACCAATATTGTACTTTCCTGGATCAAACCAAACTTTTAACATAGTAACTATTAATTGTGCTTAGTAGTACAGTACATTAAGTCAAGTATAGTATAGGATTCTCTATTCTTACATCCCATCAACAAACATAATCCAGGTAGGTGAACCTGTGGTATTCCTATCTAACAAAGAGGAGGCAAGATAAAAAAAAGAAACAAATACGGGAGAGGGACGGAGTAGAAAGGTCATTAAAATGAATGAAATCAAAAGTAATGAAGAAACCTGTTCCATGACTCTTTTTTTCCTCCACGTTATTTATCTTTGCCTTATAAGAAAGGGTTTTGCACTTTTCCAGTAGCGATGAGGCATTTCGCTACATTCTGCTACATTTGCTAGACCAGTGAGTGCTTATAAATAAAAAGTGCTTATAAATGAAAAGTTCTTATGGAGTATTATGAAAGAGAATCCCTTCCAGGGTAAAGGCTGGTGGGGAATTTATTATGGCCTGTATTGTCTTATATATGTAACCTCTCAGGGGATTTCAGTGATTGCTGTTGTGTCACTGACTGACCTGCGGTTCTTATGGAGTGACCAGTAGATGACGAACTGCAAAGCAACGGCGTGAGGTGAAAAAGGGGCCATTGGGTGTTTTAGGGAGAGGAGTTCAGAGATGGATGCCAGAGGTGAAAGACCCTTGCCGAGAGAAAGGGAGAGTGAGAGAGGTCTATGAACAGTGGCCTGCTTGAAATCCAAGCTCAGAGGAGCGTTGCAGCATCCTGGCAGAATCCTCCAGCCCAAGATACAGAGCTGTTTGCAGCAGAGTTTGCAGTGAAGAGGTTAAAAGCTGAAGTGACCTAATTGCAGACTGTGGAGTGGTAAGCCTAAAACCTCTCCCCCTGTCAACACAACAGGGCACCCTGAACTTAGTCACACTATATTTTGATCTCCAGGTCTACTGACATACTGAAAGTTTTCAGTAATGGGTTTTCATATAATTCCACCCATACTGTGGGTGCTGTGGGTGGGTGAACCCCATATTGTATATTGCGTATTCTGTATATTTTATTCTACTGTATTTCATGTTTTCTGTTACATTTATGCCTAGTGTTTTGCTGTGCAATACAAAGTTAATTAAGTTACCCCTGTGTCAGTTTTATTAATCACTCGGCTATGTTCCCAATGGGAGCTCACATCCATACCCTGGATGCTCCATTGGGTGGAGGCACTGCCACAGTACCCACTCCTAGGTAGCGGAGGCTCAGGATTGGCCTGCAGAGCGCAGAGAGGTAACTGGGGTAAAGGACCACAGAGATATTGGTGGGCCTAACCAAAAAAGTTACATATATTTGTGACCTAAATGGTTAAATACCAGAAAACTCCCGCCACAAATGAAGAAATGTGTCTGTGTTTCTGCTTTATCTCAAGCAAGAGGGGTGCACTCTTGGCACCATCTTACTTAATTACCTATTTGCGACATCATGAAGCAGCCATATATGCATGTGATTAATAGGTCCATCTACACAGAAATCTGCATGGATATATTGCAGAAGTACATAGAGCTTTAAGGAAAGATATTTACAATTCTGTATCTTTAAGGTGTGTGATATTTTACTAAAATGTCTCAAGTTTCCTTTATTGTGATGTCTTAGGTCCTGGTCAGGTCCTAACAAACACATGAAAAAATAGTCAACTCACATCATCAAATGGGGACCTCACATCGAACTCCTGGGGCAAGTCCCCATAGAAATCAAACAGCAGGGAATCAGCAAAGCCAAGACCTTCATTAGCGCTCACAAATTTTATGCATTCAATTTGGATCCCACATGCCAGGGATTACCTAGTAGAACATATTTCCTAGACCTTTTCAGTTGCTTGTTGAGTATATATGTGCATAAAAAGAAAATCATATTTGGCCTAAAATATGTTATGCAGTGACAGTGTTGTCAGTGGTATTAATACTATTTTATCTTTCTAACTAGTATTGTAAGTAGACCTATCTTGTGTGGGTTTTTTTATAATGTTAGTATTGATAGTAAATGTGTGTGGGGCTTGGCATGAGCTAAGCTGCTCCCAAGACAAGAACAAATCATCAGCTGCTTCTTCTAGAATAACTTCTCACGGATATCATTTAAAATGCAAAGAATTGCGTTTCAGAAAATTTATTTCAAATTATTATTATGCATTTCAGTAAATTGGGACCATTTTATTAAAACTAAGAATTTTTGAACACTTTCCTTTCTTATTATGATACTCTTAATTATTTATGCAATCTTTATCTACAGAGTTGTAATAATTTAATAATGGGATGCCATGCCATAAAAATATTGAGTTAACAAAACATAATTAGCATTGTAATTTTGTTTTCTCAGTTTGCAAGGCAATAAAAATATGGTAAAAAAATGTGCTTGTCATTTCTGATACATGCGTATGGAGTGTACATTTTTATGTACACATTCATTTTGAATGTGGTGCAACGATTTTATCTCTTTGTGATACATGCATTGGCACTTTTTGAACTCCGAGTATTTATTAAGGGTTAATGATGCCTTATTTTTTTTTAGCAATCCGTAGAACAATTACCTGGCAGACAACACTGCTTTGTTCTGTTGTAGGTACTGTACGTACATAGGCCTAGGGAGCATGTTTTCACACATTACATGTGCATTGTCAATGTGTCAATGAAGCAAACGAGTAGCTCGACCAAATGAAATCCCTCTTCCCTCTATGCACGTGAAGCAAACAAGTAGCTTGACCAAACGAAAACCCTGCCCACACATAAAGCAAAGGAGTAGCTCAACCAAAAACCCTCCCCGCACGTGAAGCAAATGAGTAGCTCGACCAAACGAAACCCCCCAGACACATGAAGCAAATGAGTAGCTCTGTGAAGCAGCTCCGTGAAACGAGCTCCCCCTGTCAGAATCCACAGTGGGGTTCCCGGAGCAGCTACTCACCGGTATACCTGCTCCCTCCAGGAGGAAGGTCCCATACCGCATCCGTTACTACTTCCTCCACCGCCCGCATGGTCTCTTCTGGGTGAGTGCCCTCACCAAACTTTGTGTTCCCCGATACAGTCGGTCGGGGAACACGCGTGAGTGACGTCACGTCTATGGGCGTGGCTATCACTAGTGGGTAATTTAAAAACTGAGCAAGTGTGTCTATCGCTGTGTGCGTTCTTACACTCCTGCGCTCTGGACTCCAACATCCAGTTAAGGGCTGCAATATGATAGCGTATATGCCCATCATTAAATGACGTGATGAGAAATCATTCTCTTTCACACTCTTTTCCTCTCCCCTTTTGCCTTTCTCCCTCATCCTCTCAAGATCTCTCTCTGTTGTTCCTGTTTTTTTTCTCTCTCCTTTCTATACTTTGACCTCTCGCCCTTCTTTTACTCCTCCTCCATCCCCTTCTTAACTGACAATCTCTCTCTCCTTAACTACTGCCAAATCGTGATTATCACCCCAGGCCTCCCAGTGCATGTTCTAGGTCGAGCAAGTGTGTTCATTCCTGCAGTTCGTTAACACGTGTTACAGACCTCACACTTTTTTTTTCTATCTCCCTCTCTCCCTCCTTTTTTCTCTGCCTGTCTCCCTCTTTCTTGTATCATTCAACCCCTTACTTTTCCCCCCTCCTATCTCTCTTCCTCTCATTTTTCCTCTACTTCTCCCTTAACCCCTTTTCTTTTCCTTTTCGTTCTTCCTTTGCTCCCTTCACTTTCTCTCTTCATTTTATTTATTCTCCTTTTTTCTTTAACCCCCTCTTTCCTTTCTCACTCTTCTCTCTATCAATTTTTTCTCCATTATCCTATTTCCTTCTTTCTCCCCCTCTCTCTCTTCTTTTTTCCCTTCTTTCATCCTCCCTGTGACTGAGACTCGTACTCCAACTGAGTAGACCCAACATAGAGATCTTCCTTGCGGGCTGGAAAGCTTAATTGCTCAAGGGACTAACCCTTCATACCCCCCAAGCACTAGCCAAGACTTAGTGTATGGTAAAAACAGAACAGAGTTTATTGAGGACAGCATAGGACAGTACAACATAACAGGATAAGGGGTATAATCAACCACCAGACAGCCCGGCGCCACCATAAAGTTCTATGGTCAGCAATGCCTGCCTAACAAAGAGTTTCAGGTTGATCCTGAGGGAGTACCAACAGAGAGCTCAGGGTCCGAGGATGTTATTGTCCAAAAATTTGACGTGACCATGAGCGACAGCGTCAGAAACTTTTCTGGGCTGCTGTTGGGTACACCCCGGGCCTAAAGATTGGTAATAAGACCAGGATTCCCAAATGAGCTCCGTCTCTGTAAACCACCACCTAGCTTAATGTAACCTGAAAAGAGCAATGTGAAGGGACAAAGGGTGCCATAGTGATGCAGCTCCAATTGTCGGTGGGTATCGCCGCAGTTCCTAGTCACCGTACACTTTCAATATGTTGGCGCATTGAGAGTTTCCGTGCATGTAGAGCCCCATAGCTGGCTAGGGCAAACCAGACTGGGTTTCCCATTCACCCTATGAGCACAGGGTGACTTAGACATAAGAGGGGACTGGGCAGGCAGGTAAGGAGTCTCCCCAGGAATCCACCACTGCCCCCCCAAAACGCAAACATACCCCCATGTGGGTAGAAGAGAGGGCTCCTACGTGGGACCTGGACTTGCCAGGTAAGATCCGACCTCGGGCATTGCGGGCCCGAAGGTCCACTACATCAAATAAGCATACCAGAGGAAAACAGAGGGTAAAGCAGGAGATGAGGGGCTGAGTATAGCAGATGCAGTGTTCAAATAAGCATACGTGTAAGAGATTAATTATTGCTAGATGAGTAATTTGAGAAGAGCATGAAAATCAGGGATAGATGGCTGGCCAGTGTAACTCCTCTTATATGTCCAATTATGAAGACTCCACTTGGGATGAGGCCACTGTATTTCCCTTCACTTGAACAAAGGTGCCTAGCTGACAAAGAAGCTGAAAAACAGCACCGTTACCTAGCCTCCGTTAAACTTTATAGTAGGCACTATGCATTCGGTGAGTAGCTGGCATCAACCAAACTCAGGTTCGTCCTTCAGACTTCAAGCCATCACATGGTAGCTTATACAGTATATACTGTATATATCCTTCCAGTCACTGATGGTTATATATTGTTGGATATAGTAATTGTAAAGCTTGTTGCGAATAACTGTTTTTATCACGGCTAAGTGCATGTGGCATGCTGTCTTAAAAGGCAATCCACAAGAGGAAAACCCCTGCTATTTGAGGTTTAATTAGAAGAGAGAAGATGTTTCCCTGCAGCATATATAGTGTTCCCTGCCATCATAAAAAATCCCTCTACCAATCCTCGTACCAGATTACAGGGCTACAATCTTTAAAAAAAACCTACTGATAATGTTTGAGGGGGGCAAAGAATGCTGTATTTTTACTTACTGCCAAAAGACAGCACCAACTGAAAATAACCTTGTTTGATACAACAGTAGATGTGTTTCTCTGCAGGCATTGTATTTATGAAGAAGGCAATGATTATCATTTAGCCAGCAGGCCACAGAGGACAACTCACTTTTTTATTGTTGTGTTCTAACATTGTGCTTAGTATCTGCTTTGAAGATGATACAGGTCTCAGCATGATGTTTCATTGGATTAGCTTCCCTGGTGCACTACAAAATTGTACTAAGCACAACAGGGAATGAGTAGCCCTTGGACAAGCATAGCTTTTCCTATGCAAATAAAGGATGCCTTCTTATTTGTTAAAATTGTGCCTTTAGAGAACAGGTCCTGGTCAGTACTGCAATTTTCGATAACAATTCGGCAGTTTTTTTGTACATGCTATGCTGTGATTTTGAAGTGCTAGAGGTGCCTTGGCCACATGATATTTGTCAATATCTTTTGTCATAATTCATCTTCATCCTGAAGAAGAAAAAATGTGTGAAGATTATAAACATGATAAAGATGTAAACAATGGCTATAACAGAGAACAACCACCATGGGATGAATATATCTTTATGCTATTTTTCTATGCATTTTATGATGGTTTTAAGTTCATGGTGACCCAATGTTTAGGGAGCCATTCACAGACATTACCTTGTCTTTATACTGCTTCTTTTATACTGCTCATACAAACACTAACATTTACACAAGGCAGACCCTAGCAGAGCAATCTCAAGCTCATCCCTTTTAACCCTTTAATTTCCAGGGGCCATATGCTTTCTGGCATAAGAAGGGTCAATAACTACGGTAATTTGTATAATAATCAGTTATTTGAAAGAAGTGAACTGAGAGACCCTCATTATAAACCTGCCAACTCTTGTGTAAGTATAATTGTTATATTGTTGGAGAGAGATATCATTTATCTGTCCTATTTTACCTTGCACAGGACAGACTGTTAAATGCATCTCAATTCAATTCTGTTGCACGTTCACCACAAAGACTTCAAATTGGCATAATTCAATCTGTGGACTTTTATGTGACAGTTGCAATTAATGATTTGCAGCAATCGGGTTTTAAAAACAGCCCCAGCATATGTATTACTTGTTTTGCTGGAGACAATTAAAGCAGCTTCAAGGCTAAACCAAAACATCCAACAGATTTGGTAGATATTTACTACCTTATACCTAAAATATAAGAAAAATCAGTGCCATATTCCACTTTCTTCCAATGACACTATAAATACAAATGTATGTGTTCAAAAACTTTGCAACACAGTTTTACATTCGCCTTAGAATGATTATTATGAGATCTGAAAGCACACAAAAAGAGTAGCCCTTGACACATTGCTGAATTTGTCATCTACTTTGTGACATCATTTAGGAAGCATTTGGCCTAAAATCATGGCCAAAGAGGCCCTCTTCTCCTCCATGCTGCAGGACTGGAGGAGCAGGCAGCAACAGCAGAGAAACGGAGAGGCGCAGCAGCAAGATTAGAGTGGTCAGGCAAAGCTCCCCTCGTACTCCCAGTGTCCAAGTCTGAAGAAAAGTAGCATGAAGAAAAAATATATCGCTTGATACTTGTAAAAATGTACAAATTGGTTGCAGACCTTCGCTTTACTGGGAAGTGAAGTGGGTCAGAAGAAGTTATCGCTTTGTGACTTAGTTATGACACCTGGGTAATCCTGGGGGCAGTATTTTCAGGGGCCAGCCAGTTCTTCAAGTTTCAGTGGGGGGGGGCGAAATCCCTGCAAAAAGGGGTTTTGCTACAAATTTAATGAGGGATTTTGTAGATGAGGGACCATGTGTCAAGTCCACATGCTGTGAGGATTTCCACCCACTGTCAAAATGTTTTAAAAAACAAATGCGGCAGAAAGGAGGAGTGAGGCCAGTGCAGGTGGAGAGGATGCTTTCTTAGATGATTAGTTACCTGGATGCAAAGTTGTTAGGGGTTTTGTTCAGCGGTTGCGTAATATAAGGTCTGCCATGGCACGCCCTCATGTTGTGCAAGAAAAACTACAAACAGTCGTTATTTTGGGTAGGATGATACACCCCTCTGGTTCTTCTCCATTACTCCATGGATTTCACCCTTCGGTATTGTGATCAAGAAACAGTTCTGACCCATACACCAACTTTCTTATCCCAAGAGTGGCTCCTTAAATGATCGCATTGCCCCTGAGATGGGTCTCATATGCATCTTTTGATCAGGCGACTCTTTAGGGCATGGGCGTGTGACGGGGGGGTTTAATGGTGAAGGTGAATGTAACGGGTTCACGGGTTCGGAGTGCTGTAGTTAGTCCCAGAGATCACCCAGATGTATCCCTCTGTTGTCCCTGAAATCACTTCCAGCACCAGGATTAGTTAAACAATGGAGTTCCTACTTGTGCTATCTGTGTTTGGCAGCCAGGCTGGAGCCATCTCTCACTACCTTGGGGCCCTGTATGACAGGTCATTCTGTCACAGTGAATATGGAGGCAACTTTTAGCTTGCTCCCTGTTTAACTTGATTGTTTCCACCTTTTGGGGGGTGGAACAGAGGTTTTATGTGGACTGGCTACTCTATGCGTTGCTCGATATCATTTTGAGACATTCAGCACTTTCCTTGAATGGGTAGAAGATCAGGTAACAATGGTTATACATTACCTGGATTAATTCCTTTGTTGTGGGTCTGGGCGATGCACAGTTATCTTGCCAACAGTACGGCAGGTTATTAGTGAATTTGGGGTGCCTTTTAGCCCATGATAAGATGGTGGGGCTGTACACATGCTTAAACTGTTTAGGGATTAAAGTGGATTCTGAGGTGATTGCTTGCCAGTTTCCTTTTGAAATGGTTACAGAGTTATGTTTTCTAGCTTCAAGTTTTGTATTGTCAAAAAGGGTATCACTTTAACAGCTGGAGTCCCTGGTGGAGAAGCTTAATTTTACATGTGGAGTCATACCCATGAGTCGGGTATTTTTGCGATGGATGTCAATGGCAACATTGAGGGTTTGGGCTCTTCGCCACTTTTATCCCAAATTAGGTAATTTGTGGTGCAGCATGGGAAGGTTTGATATACAAACTAACCTCATACACTTCACATTAACTTACACTTAGTAATTCTCTTAACAGATCTAATGAGCATGAATGTATATACCATATTTGACTACAAGTTAACCCCTTAATGACAAAGCCCGTACATGTATGGGCTCAAAATGCATTGTTTTCAATGGGTTGAGGGACCACCCATTGTCCTTAAGGGGTTAAAGTTGTTTTGTTACCTGTAAACAAAATGGGTTTATAGTGAAACAGGATAAGGTAATTCTTTACTGGATGAATGGACAAGAGTTCTGAAAGAAACACTCCAAAATCTTGTGGACAGCCTTCCAGAAGAGTGAAAGCTGTTATAGCTCCAAAGGGGAGGGCAAATACATATTAATGTCTATGTATTTAGAATGCAATGTCATAATTGTCCTTGTTGGTCAGTTGTCCCAATACTTTTGTCCATAGAGTGTATATGCGTATGTGCTTATATACAAATATGTAATGATATGACATTGATAGATAAATACATAGATTTAAATTTAAACTACTTATAACAATATTAGTTATGAATTAATTAATTGTTGTTTGGAAATAATTTGATTTAAAAGTTAAAAAATACTTCAATAAAGCTAAGACCAGTCGCAAAACTAAAATCATATTATATCACTCATTTGTACAAGAGCTCTTCTCTAATTAGGCAGCCTTTAGAGAATTTACAGCTCTGTAAAGTACTGTAAGATATATTTTATGTCAAATTTAGCTTTACAAGACTACTAAAAGTTTTGCGCTTTATAATTAGAAGGAACATTTAATGATAAGTTCCTGTGTTTAAAAAGGTATCAGATAGGCAAAAAATTGTTTACTGTTTCTTCATGTCGCTCTGGCTTGGGATCAAAAGATGAACACCAGTTAACGTATTTTAGCAGTCAATAAAAACCTATGACCTCTAGCTACACGTGTTATTAATTAGGTGCATGCATGCATTTTGGGGAATAGCGTTTTGAATATTAGCAATTTAATATACCATACAGAATAATACATAGTAACATAGTTCATAAGGTTGAAAAAAGACCAAAGTCCATCAAGTTCAACCTATTTACCTATTGTGTCCCTTCTGTGTTGATCCAGAGGAAGGCAAAAAACCCTTATGAAGCAGATGCCAATTGCCCCATACCAGGGGGAAAATTCCTTCCCGACTCCAAATATGGCAATCAGAATAAATCCCTGGATCAACGTTCTGTCCCTATTAATCTAATATCCATAACTTGTGATATTATTGCTTTCAAGAAACACGTCCAGGCTCCTTTTAAACTCTTTTATTGAGTTTACCATTACCACTTCCTCTGGCAGAGAGTTCCATAGTCTCATCGCTCTTACTGTAAAGAACCCGCGTCTGTGCTGGTGTAGAAACCTTCTTTCCTCCAGCCGTAGAGGATGTCCCCTTGTTACAGATACAGTCCTGGGTATAAATAGGTCCTGGGAGTGATCTCTGTACTGTCCCCTTATATATTTATACATAGTTATTAAGTCCCCCCTAAGCCGTCTTTTTTCCAAACTAAATAACCCTAATTCTGATAATCTTTCTGGGTACTGTAGTCCTCCCATTCCCCTTATTACTCTGGTTGCCCGTCTTTGAACCCTCTCCAGCTCCACTATATCTTTCTTGTACACTGGTGGCCAGTACTGTACACAGTATTCCATGTGTGGTATGACTAGTGACTTGTACAGTGGTAGAATTATCATCTCCAAGTAATTTTGTCTGTCAGTTTATTTAAGAATATTACAGAGTATGAAAGTATTCACACTCAGAAGCATATTATTATCTTTTAGTTATATAACGCCAACAATCTACGCAGTGCTTAATACAATACATATATTCAAGTGGGTATGACAAGACATTACACCTATTTAAGAGAGAGGTGTGGCTAAGGGAACGGTTTTACAAAGGCGTTTTCAGACCTACTATTGAGGTAACTCAGTAAGGCATTTAGAAGAAAAATGACTGATATATATATTTTTAAAAATATATATCATTTTTCCACATCAAACCATATATTTTTGAAAACTAGACACCCCAGTAGACACTACCAATTTGTGGTAGTAATTCAGGTTTTCTACATGGAATTTTGGTATTCGGTCATCCTGACCCATGTCCTATTTGGGACATTTTTGAAGTCAGCCAATTCAAATTACGACCATTAAACCATATCGTTTTGAAAACTAGACCCCCCAGAGTATTTCATATGGTGGTATTTTAACACGTTCCATGCATTAATTCTACCACCAGTCTTTGTCAAGTTTGTGGTAGTAATTTTGGGTTTTTTTTGCACACATTGTACTTTATGTATGAATTTACAACTCCTGGTATATATCACTTCCAAACATCATCCTAATATTTGTTCAGCAAAATCTCGTGAGTGTAGGGATACCACCCACGCATAGGTTTGTCAGGCTGTTTGGGAGTTAAAAGGCCGCATGTGGGAGGTTTGCATTTTTTAACTTGGAATCTTTGAAGCCAATTCAATTTACCTGCATCAAACCATATATTTTTGAAAACACTGCTTGAGCGAAGAAAGCAACCTTTCTAAACTCATTTAATGCGATGACATGCCAGGCACATTATTGGTCATTACAGGGTTTAATTAGTGGGAAAGTTTACTGTTTAATTATTGGTAATCCAGAGATTTATATTGAAATGGGCCAAACAAGACTATGCGACAGGCATTTGCAACTACAGCAATTGCTCCTGACATGTGCTGCAGTTTTGTTTACTAGTGCAGACGAGCCATTTGGGGGACTGACAAGCCATTTGGGAGGAAAGATGCCACAGACAAGCTGTTTGGGACACCAGCAACATAGAGCAGACTCAGTCTTTGGGGGCAAAAACTAGGCGTTCCTCTACCATTAACAGCTAGGGTGATCACATTTTATTTCTGACATTGAAAGACAGTATGGCGCAGATAAGATTATATACATAGATGTATATTATATATCTCACATATGCAATGCTTTACATATGTATACACTGTCACATACACATAAAATATGTTTTATATTATATGAATTATTAGGAAAATTGGAAACCATGATGATTTCTCAGGCATTTAATCCCCTCCATTACCAGCCATGAGCAGTCTCAGACAATAAACCCCTCAATTACTAGACATGAGCAGTTTAGACAATTAACTCCTTGCATAACCAGACATTACACATACATACACACAGTCACATAAACAGACAAACACACACATATATAACACACAGTGGGTTTCTTACCTGGTGCTGACTGCAGCCCTCTGAAGTATCTCCTAATTTACTGACACTTCTTTCACCAGAGTTCTAAGAGTTCTATTCTCTATTAGTGGTCTGGTTTTTTTTTAAACAGAAGGGGACTTTGTCTCCCCAAGCAGGGCTCCCAGGACAGCCAGGCCCCTTACAACTGCAATGGTTGTTCCCGACTGATGGTGGCCCTGAATGAATGTGAGGTGGTATATGGCTAAAATGCTCACCTTGCTACCTAGGGCTGAAACCTGCTATTGTTAAGTATAAGGGACATTTCATAGAAACTGGTTTAAAGTCTTTGCCCAATTGCACAGTATTCAATACC
>VKOC01024293.1:0-16497 GCA_009364415.1 Spea multiplicata | reverse complement strand
TTTTTTTATTATGCAAACGTACAAAATTACATACATACATATAAATATTCATACAAAGCTTAAAATATATAACTTAGTACATTATATTAGTAATGTTTCCTTATTTCAATTATATAATATAATTGCTTAAAGCATTTTTTTTTTTTTTTAACATATTATTTTGTTAATACACTAAGTTATCATCTATTAATATTTTTCATATCACATTTATTCCATTTCATGGCAGATATATAAAAATTGGTATCGTTTATAGTTATATTTTGAAATATATATTTTATTCTTCACCAGAATGTGCAAATTTCATCCATGGGGACCAAATTTTTAAAAATTTCTTATATTTAAATATGCTTATATAATATCCCTCTTCCATTTTACATTGATATTGAATCTGACCAAATAACTCATCGCATGATAACTTTCCATACTTCTTCCAGTTTCTTGCTATAATTAACTTACAAGCCAAGATAAGTTGTATTATCAAATTTTTTTGTGCATTATTAAAGTTTGAGAGTCCCATATGAAAGATAAATATTTGAAATGTTATGTCAAGTTTACATCCTAATATATTATTAATAATGTGTGAAAGAAAATTAATAATCTTTCCTATCTCTTCACACTCCCACCACATATGGTAGATGTTTCCCTCTTCCTTATCGCATCTCCAACATCTATTAGATATATTTTTATTGTATTTTTTTATTTGTACTGGTGTCCTATACCATCTGTGTATAATTTTGTACTGTAATTCGAGCATACTTAAGCAATGCGTGTATTTCCTAATCTGATTATATGATTTAAACCACTCCTCCGATTGGTAAATTACTCCAGTATCTTTCTCCCATTTTTCTTTATTTGAGAGAGGTTCTTCTAACATAAGATTGTCTTTTAGTACTTTTATTTTATTAATTATTCTTGATTTATGGTGTTTATTTAGAAATTCCTCCACTCTCTGGGATCTCGTAATTCCTATTGTTTGTAGAAAGTGTTTTATTCGTATATAATTAAAGACATCAGAGCTCGGTAGGTTCCATTTCTCTTTAAAGAGAGACCAAGTTAATAAAGTATTTATATCATACATGCCAGATATATATTTTATATTAGATCTTCTCCAATTTCGTAGATCTAAGTTACTTATATAAATTGTAAGGAGGCCCTTATCAATTTTTATAACTTTTCTAAAGTTATTATTGAATCCTTAATCACAGCATTATCACAATTTACATATTTAGATCTTTCATGATTTAACCAAATAATATTGGAAAGTAGTATAGGATCTATTGCCTCCTTTTCAATTTCAAACCAGGCAGTATTGTCATTCTGTGGTTTATCCCATACCAAAATATGTGATAACATGCAAGTTTCATGGATCTCTTTTATATTTGGTAGCGCTAGTCCTCCTATTTGAAGACTTCTAGTTAAATTTTTAAAGGCAATTCTAGGTGTCTTATTTTGCCAGGCATACTGAAATCAAGGTTTGAATTTGAGAAAGTAAGGAATACGGAACTTTCAGAGGTATTGCTCTTAACACGTATAATAACTTAGGGATATAATAAGAATTTAATGCATTGATCCTACCTAACCAAGAAATTTCGAGACCTTTCCATTCGGAAAGTTTTTTTTTCATTTTATTTATGAGGATAGAATAGTTTTCTCTAATCATTTCTTTTAAATTATATTTTATCTTTATACCAAGGTAGTCCAATGTTTTATTTCCCCAGTCTACATTAATATATGACTTCATTAAATTAGCCTGTATCTCTGTTTGGTGGATTGAAATGATCTGAGTTTTATTAATGTTTAATTTATAATTTGAGAGATGGCCATATTCATTAATGATTTCAAGTACATCTTTTATCGATCTATCAGGGTGTGAGAGTGTTAATATAATATCGTCGGCGAAAAGAGTTATTTTATATTCATTATTTTTTATTTTAATTCCCGTTACCTGTGCTGAATTCCTTATCGATTGAGCTAAAGGCTCAATCGATAAGGCGTAGAGCAAAGGGGCTAAGGGACAGCCTTGTCTTGTACCATTACCCACGTCGAATCTATTTGATGTAAAAAGTGGTCCTATGATTTGAGCTGAGGGAATTTTATATAAGGCTAGTACATTATTCTTAAATTTACCCGAGATGCCGAAAGCTTCCATTACTTCTGATAAGAATTGCCAATCTACCCGGTCGAAAGCTTTCTCCGCGTCAAGCGCTAGAAATGTAGTATATGTTGAACCTTTATTGACCTTATCTATAAGATTTACTATTTTACGGGTATTATCCGTTAGTTGTCTTCCTATAATAAAACCGGCTTGATCCATGTGTATTATATCTGGAAGATATAATTTAAGCCTTTCGGCAAGTATCTTTGAATAGATTTTAACGTCGATATTTATTAAAGAAATAGGTCTATAGTTAGATACTTCACTCGGGTCTTTGTTTGGTTTTAAGATAGGGCATATTGAAGCTAACAGCATCTCTGGTGGAAATCTTGATCCCTTCGTCACTTCATCATAAGAATTAAATAACATTGGTACAATAATTTCTTTAAATCTTATATAGAACATTGCCGTATTTCCATCTGGACCAGGGGCTTTCTTTTTTTCTAAATTTTCAATTATTTTTTTTATTTCTTCTTTACTTATTGGGGCATTCAGAATTTCTATTTTTTCTTTATCTATTTTTGGTAATTTAAGAGATTGAAGATAATTTTTAATTTTTTGATTTGATTTAAGTGGTCCTGATAAGTTATATAGAGATTTATAATATTCTTCGAAAGATTTGGCTATTTGTTGCGGATTTAAATAGACATTTTTACCCACTACTATTTTTTTAATGATCTTTTTTTTTTGTTCCTGTTTTAATTTATTCGTTAAATATTTTCCAACACGATTATTCCCATAATACCATTTTTGCTTTAATCTTAGAAATCCTCTATTTACTCTCTTGTAATCTCGAATTAATCTTGATTCTTATTTTGTTAATTTCTGATGTATCTGTGGTATTGGGATTTTGTTTATTTAATCTCTCTTTTATAGCTAGAGTAATATACAAATCTGCTAAGCAGTGACCTTTTTTCTTTTTCATGTAATAGGATGCTTTTATTAAGCATCCGCGCATAAAACACTTAAATGGATTCCATAATGTCAAATTTGATACAGCTCCATTATTATTCTTTTCCATAAATATATTAACTTGTTTATGTAAATCTTCCATAATCTCTTCTTTCTCTAAAATAGATTAATCTAATCTCCAATTCCTATTGATTCTATAGTTTTGATTATCCCTAAATTCGATGAATACTGGGGCATGATCGGACCATGTTATTTGTCCTATATCAGATTTTATTATAGAGTTTAAATTATTCGGTTCTGTTAGTATGTAATCTAATCTGGAATAAGAAGTATGTGATTGAGAAAAAAAGGAAAAGTCTTGTTCTATAGGATGGAGAACTCTCCATATATCGAAAAGAGAATTATTTTCTAAAAATGTTTTCATATTTCTTGCTTCCTTTTTTATTTTTGAATCTATTATTAATTTAGAAGGTAATTTCTTATCTTTTACTAGATCGACAATACAATTGAAGTCTCCTCCCATATATAGTATACCTTTTTTCAATTCATGTACTCTATTATAAAGTTTTTTCATAAAACTAGAGGGATTAATATTTGGTGCATAGATATTAACTATTGTATATGTTATATCATTAATTTTACATATCAAAATTTTAGATCTACCTTGTACGTCGTTTTCATGGAGAATAAGTTCAAATTTAACTTTATTAAAAATTATAATTACTACCCCCCTTTTTTTAGCAGTCCCTTGTAAATTAGAATAGAATATTTCTGAAAAATTTTTGTATCTCCATATTCTATGAGGATCTGATATCCAGTGAGTTTCCTGAATTAGCGCGACATCTACATTTTTTTGACTTAACATATCTTTCAAATAATTTCTTTTTAGTGGTGAGTTTAGGCCTTGCACATTCATAGTAACTAATCTTAGAGAAGTACCCATTTTTGAAAATTCTCTGTAAAACTAAACGATACCATTTTCTTGTTTCTAAAAACATACTTTATACATTTACACATCCATATGCTATTTCTCACTGTTGCAAAATTACATACAAACATATTACATACAAACATATAAACACCAATTTTAAGAAACTCATTCTTAAAATCCATCCTGTACCATTTACAGGAATATCCCCGCGTGGAAGTGGGCTATGTCTCTTAAAACCTTTGGATAATAGTCCTAAACTATATTCCTCTATCTTATCCCGCAAAAAATAGGAAATCTTGAAATGATTTAAAAGTAGTGTTATGTAGTGATATATAGTTTCTCAAAGATAGAAAATAAAGAAAGAGAGATAAAGATAGAGGAAAAAGAGAAAAAAAAAAAAAAAAAAAAACTTTGTACAAATTTATATTGTGTTATATAGTGATGTGTGTCATCTACTTAATCTTAACCAATTATACATGTTACGTAAATAATACAAATCTATGAAAACATATTTATAAAAATTCCTTAGTGATATATTAAATTGTGTGGTGTTACCCCAAGAGTATGGTGGGGTGAGAGAGAGAAAAAAAAATTGATGGTGTTTTGAAGGCAAGTGGTAGTAACATCAAATATTAATTTGATTTAGATGTTTTTCTGTTCAATAACTTTGCATTTTGTTAAATTACACTATTAACATGTCTATTTCTGAAAGCATTTTTTTCACACCTGGTGATATATAAATCAAATATAATAATAACAATACAAGAGTTGGAGGGCCATCTGAACTCTCCTGAGTTCATGCATACCATGTGTGGTCACTATTATGCCTCTGTAATAATTCCATAACCATATCCCTAATTTGGTATACCTGTTATGTACGCCATTCGTCAAAGAAACGCTGCTACCTTCCTGTGTCTAGTTTCACACAGGCAGAATATATACTCAGGTAATAATCATTTTTATTTGTCCACTGGAAAATAGAAAGGAAAGTGGAGGAAATTCTTCTCTCCTTTGGGAAGTCCTTGGCCCTTTTTATTTCCCGAAAATGATCTGCTAATGATCTCAAGTCAGAATGTGTCTTATGCAAGCAGTTTGCAAATTGCCTGCCAAGAATCTTTTATATTATAACTGACCAAGAAGTGGAAGACACTGGAAGCTGGCTGCCTCCTCTGCTTTTTTGATATATAAACTGTGGTTCAGTTCACAACCACTGCTTGTTTGAATCAAGCATTGGCTAGTCACTTATTAGATACAATAGTGAAACTAAGTTGAAGCTGTGTAGTCTGTGACATTTTTCAGATGCTGGAGAATTTTTTTTTTATAGCAGAACAAAGAATAAAAATCCAAAATAGGTTGGACACCCCTCTATGCTAACATTCGCAAAAAGGACTCATATATTTACTAACATATTAGTTGAACATAAGTACATGGAAGTGCAGACACATTTACATTTTGCATGTTTTACAATTTTACCGTTTTTAATTAAAAAAATTACAGCTTGCGTGTCCTCTCCTACTAAACTGTTAAAACCCCATATTAACCAAGAGCAGATGAAACATCTATTCAATGCTCAGTGGGATAGACAACGATGATATTTAAAGAATATACCCAGGGAGAAACTAAGCCCATTCTATGCCTTCCCAATGCCCCCATCATATGCCCAAACAGATGGGGTAGGATAATAGGTAAAAAAACCAGCCGTTTATGCCCCTGACTCCCTTACTGTGCAGCTTCCCCTTTTGTCCCGTGTTGAAGATGGCCCTGTGTAAATGCACATTGTATTAGGTCATGGTATCCTGTTTTCTCTGGTGAGGTCAATGGTAGGAAGCAATAAAGCCCACTTGTCTCTTTACCTAGCAGAACAGGAATCTCATGCAGGACACAAATGTTACTTAATATGTGTATTGGCAGGCATAATAACAGCTCTCTCCATTATCTTTCAAGTCCAAACTCTATAAATTTTTTCTTCTGAGGCTTTATGTACGCTTGAACTCATTTTTATTTAGATCCCCACTGCTTAATCACAATCACCTCATTGCTCAAACATCCAGATGCATTGTTACTAGATTCTATGATGTTAACTGCCCGTAATGTAATTGTGACCCCTTATTCTCTTGACAATTTAACTAGGATCCCTTCTCTGACTCTGTTGACTACACTGCCTATGGGTATTTGAACAGAGATGATCCGCACCCTCTTGTAGCACACTAGTAGTTAACACAGATAATATCGAGCGGGCTTGCTCAGTAGGGTACTTCCCAATTGAGCCTTGGGCAGAAAAGAAGGAGTGGAATGGGTCTGTAGCTAAGTAATCATGACACCCTGCCAGCACTTACATGTGGCTCTTCAATAACGTAATGCATTTTTTCTGTTTTATAGCTAGCTGCAAAATTGAAAATAATATATTCTGGAATGAGGCATTGGACATAAAAGCGAAGCAGTCTGTTAAGGGAACATGTAGAATTCTTATTTGGTTTTATCAGCTTGGGGGAAGTCCAATGATAAAAAAAAAATAAAATTCAGTATTCAAATTGAGCATAGCATACAGTTTATTGTGTATGATAATGAAAGTTGGATTTGTCAAAACATTTTTTTATCCTCTCTTGTTTCAATAACCTTAATTTATCTGTAGACCTGGAGGCTGCCATTATTGTCAGTCATGTGATATTTTGGGTGTCTTTCTCTGCACATTCAACACACTGAGATACGTCTTTGTGGTAATGCTATAAAGTTCTTTCTTACTTAAATTGTGTCTTATTTGCAATTTAGTGAATGATGGTTAACCTATAGAATGACAGTGAAGAACTGCTGTTGTTCAGGGTTGTGTCGCTATTTGGACTGGACGATATAGGCACCCTGACCTATAACCTGGGACCATACCCTGGGATCACCCCAAAAATAGAGACTTAAGTGTCAGGAGCTGGGTCCATACAGACGAATGTAATGACCCAGAGCGCCCAAAGATGCTGTTCAGGAGTTATTGTGCATTAGCAGTGCATCTACACTCACCCGCGTGTTGGGCACCTAGGGTTGTGAAGCCACATACCAGCACCCTGACATAGCAGCTGATGTTGTCCAGAACAAAATAAAGTGATATCCTGCAGGCACCCTGGACCAGGCATGAGACCAATGTGCAGGATGCTGCAGGCTGGGAGTATGGAAGCTAAGCATAGTAAAAGCAGAAACATAGAGAGCAAGGGGGGACAGAGCAAGCAAGGGACAGGGAGACCGAGCAAGAACATAACCAGACAAGACATACATGATACAGGGCAACAAGGCAAGGAACACAGGGGAAGGAGTGAGGGGCCGGGATCCTGGGACACTTCTCCTTTAAGCAAGGATAGGACATCTTAACCTGGGACATTAGGAGAGGAGAGAGGAACCAAGATCCTCAGATGATTCAGGGAAAAGAGGGCAAAGGTACATAAGAGACAGAACACACATGAATACAGGCACTAACCTAGGACTATGTGATAACAATTGGATACTCCGTCATATCTTATGGCCATAGTATGCTTAGCCCACCACTACGCCAAATTACTCCAATATTCGGTGGGTCCTAGCACTAAACTCTGCCTACTGAATTATTGTATTGTATAAACTGAAACTAAACATTGAACCTAAACATAGAACCAAGAAGGACATACCTTTAGACTGAGACAAACATAACAAATGGGTGGGGCACACCTTATAAAGGAAAAAGAGCTGAAGCTAAGAGCAAAACCAGAATCAAGGAATCAGAAGCACATAACAGAGCATATTGAAATCCAGGAATGGATTACAGCAAAAGAGGAACTCTAGCGAGACTGGGGGGAACTCTAGCGAGACGCAGCTCCGCAGCCTGAATGGAGCCTGACATTAGGGTTATATGGACATTACTATGCTTGGTGACCAGATAGTGGTGCCGGGCTGTTTGGGCAGGGTATTGTTTGGTTGATGTGATTATGCTCCTTATCTGATAGAGTTTTGTATATATAAGGCTGTGTGTTTTCTCAACAAACTGTTCCTGTTGTCACCTCAACATTAGTGCTGTCTGATGTTTGAGGTGAACTGCTATGATACTTCATTGTCCTTTTTAGGACAATAGTCACACTGTGTAGCTAAGCTCTGGCTAGCCATAGTGTTAGTGTGGCTCCGGTCCTGGATTCCGGTCTTGTTTCATCTCGCCAGCGCTAGATTCGTCCATCGCTGAATAGGATAACTGTGGGGTCTCGGATCTCAGGAAGCACGATTTGGCAGGTGTTTCCAGTCGGGGTACAGGTCGTCCCACCACAAGAAGATAGGCCAAAAAAAGGGTGTTTCACTTTTTTTACAGTATTGAGGGTTCAAACTTGACATATAACAGACCAGTATTCCAGCCTTTGAGCTTATGACATAACTTTTGGGGGCATATTTTATATCTCCTTGTCTAATCTAAATCTACAAATATATTTAATCCAAGATGAGTTATATCCATATATATAAAAAGTATTAAACTGAGATTGTAATCAATGCTGATTTATTCTGTGAAGCAACTAAATGTACCATTAATTATGCAGAATCACTATTTTGTTATCACATAATTGCTGTTAATACAACATCCTTGATTGAGCTTGTATATTTAAAAATAAATTCACATCCGCTCCTAAAAGAACTGATTATATGCAGAAACAGAACATCTATTTTTGCAGATAACATTTAAAAATGGTACACTCCTATGCACCTTTAAACACTGTTTTGTATAGTTTATGAATGTTTCATTGACGACTAGGTATTTGTAATCATTTTGTATCCTGAAAATCAATCCTGAGTATTCATGTATGCTACAGTGTGTGTATATGTGTAAGTGTGTGTGTGTGTGTTTAACCTGATTGTATAGAGTATATGTGTAAGTGTGTGTTGTCATGAGTGTGTGTACGTGTGTGTTAGCGTGAGTGTATGTATGTGTAAGTGTGTATGTGTTATCATGAATGTGTATGTGTAAGTGCCTGTTAGTATAAGTAAATGTGTGAAAGTTTGTGTAAATATGTGTGCCAGTGTGTACATTAGTTATCGGGGGAAAGGGGCGATAGGGTCATTTGGCCTTACTTGTCCATTACCAGATGGTTCCACCCTTTCCCTGAAGTGGGGTAATTGTGTTGCAGGCATTTTTCACATATTAGTGGCAACATCATGTTTTTTTCCCACATACATTGCAGGGTTTCTTTTTGTTTCTTGGTGAAAAAAATAAGCAACTGAAAAAAACACTGTTTTATGATCACTCCAAGTTAGTGTAATTGTCCACTCAGTACAAAGTACCTCCAAAAACATTTTCTTTTGTAAAGTAGTAAACCCAGCATGTTATAGGATCAAAGAGTCCTTTGATTGCTGTTTGCCGCCCCATGACATCTCTGTCATTGGGGCTGTAGAATACATTCACACATTCTGAGTGATTGCAAGTGTTAATTAGTCAGTAAGGTATTATGGCACAAGACCCTACTGGAGTCTCGACAGATGTGTGAGTCTCTACCATGCGAAGAGATTCCCCAGTGACCTCAGCGATGACTTTTGTTTCACCATTTAGATTCCTCTTAAATGGACCTGCCTCAGTTAGAGCACCATTACATTCAATCTGACTGCTAGGGACCTCAATTTTTGGGCCCAGCTGTCGGAGGGAAGATCAAGCTTTAGCCTTCCCAATGCAAAAGGATCATGCCGTAGGGGATATGTCCTTGATCCTTAAGGTTCTTCGTGGCGTATCTCCTACACCCAAGTTCCTGAACATGACATGAACATGACAAAGATGGGAAATAGCTTTTAATACAAGATAGTTGTCCAGTCATATGATTATTCCGTATTTGTTTCAGGAAAATACAAATTTAACTCTCACACCCCACCAGAAACAGACGGGGGGGGGGGGGGTTGAGGCACAGATTTTAACATACATTTAGCCCCCACATCAGATTTTATGCATTTAACTAGTGCACATTAGGTTTATTTATTTTTAAACTTTTGTTAAAATATTAAAAAGAACAACTTTACTGTTTGTTGGTAATTGTAAGACTTCCCATGTGCAGCAGATGTCATGGAAATGGTAGGGTTGTTACGGTTCTTACTGTTGGTTTAAATATGTTGCCTGGATTCCCATTATTTGAATGTATTTCATTTTTGTTTTTAAAGCCAAGAGTTTAACCATGAAACATTTTTGTGCCTATGTTTGTCTTTGTGTGTAAATAAGGTCTGGTGGAGCATAGTTTTGTAGCTAAATCAACTTGAAAAGCAACTTTTTCCTAAATCTTGCTAACTGCAGTCGGGTTAAATTCCTCACATGCCATCAACTGCAACTTGTAAAATTACACCCTAGCATAAAAAGCCTTTAAAATAAAATTTAAAACAATACATTTAAGAAAAAAAACACACGGGTCCCCAGGACCACATATTAACCAAGACATGGCCAATGTGTCCTCCTGTCTTCTGCCACCCCATCTGAAGGGGGGTGGGAGCTAATGATAACTTTTTAAAAAAGCAACCTCCTTCTGGATATGAAATTGAATTTTGACTGTTCGCCTTCTTACCACTGAAAGAGTGCATTAGATGAACCTTAACCTCCCACCCCCCACCATGTTGGGCTCCTTTTGAGTTGTTGAGGAGGAAACGTATTTTGAGGAAGGCCCTCCTAGTTTTTTATTTTTGCAATTTGTTATTTGATGTAATGTACTAGTTGTTATGCTCTCATTATACAACAATGTAGAATATGATGGTCCTATATAAATAATAATCATATTTGTTTGTATATCTTGCAAAGTGGAAATATCTATTTTCTTGTAAATAGGGTATGATTCTAAGCATCCGTGTTATTTATCGTTAGACAGCAATGATCAACACATTGCTCAAGCTATGTATTTATTATCTTTTTAAATATTTCATTTTGAGACTTTCTTTGTAAGAAAGTCGGAAAACTGCTTTGTGCAGCAAATACAAAAAGCAACAATATTTATAGAGTATCTGTCCAACTACAAATTCTAAGAATGTGTCTGTCAACACAATACATTTTATATTAAACAAGCTACAGTATTAAAAAAGGAAAAATTAAGGTAAATGCATTCATTGAATGACAAATAGTTTTTTTTCCTTTATTATTATTTTTTTTATTATTATTATTATTATTTGTTTTATATAGTGCCATCAAAATCCGTAGCGCTGGATTTTGGCATGTAAATTTAACATAGGTGCTGTAACTAGTTAAAAAAGGTTTTAGAAATGTGCTGTTGTCTAATGTTGAGGCCCATTTCCATGGTGAAATCAAGAGAAATAAGTGAGAGATACAGCAGAGCAATCCAGAATGGTGAGGTATAACCCTCATCTCATGTGTTTGCAGCAAATTACTAAGGGAGTGAACCTTTCGCTCTTTCCCTTTTTTCACCCTCCCTTATTTTGCCTGAGGTGCCCCATTGTTAAAATCAGAAGTTTTGCCTTACTTGTTATTGTTATCCGTATGGACTTAAACACATATGTATTTTATTAACTCACAGGGGCCGATAAAATGTCATCACTTGAGAAAAAGTAATTGGAGGTGCTGCTTGCAATCACGTTTTGTTTTTTTTATGTTTAAGGAGGACAGGATGAAATGGCTTGTGCTGGCCGCTTCCAAGAATTATATGCTAGATGAACATCATCATCAGCGTGGCTACAAATCTACATTACAATGTTTGGAAAAGGGATGGAAAGGAAAACTAATATATCTAGAGGCTACACATTGTCTCAGATAGAAAATCCAGAAAATGCCTTTTTAATTCAGTGCAGTCAACATATTCCTGCAAAAATTATGGTATTATGTCCATTATGTATTCTGTATGTGCTACTGAAGAAGCCTGATTGGGCGAAACGCGTCTGCTTGTTGACTTCATCGCGTTGTACCTGGAAGTCGCCCGTTTGGAGGAAATCGGAGAGACTCAGATACGCGAGAGACAGATTTTAAATACGGATAAACTGCTCGAGGAAGAGATCTGGAGAGAATTTCCCAAAAGAATCCGATAAGTGAATACGGAGTTGAAACCTATTGCTGTGTTTCCGAAAAAGGCAGAGCAAACTTATTGCTCAATTTTATGTGAGTGAGATACCACTTAGGGGAAACATTTGATATTTATGTATTTATGGAAAGCACTATGATTTTTTACTTTTTGTTTTTTACATGTTGATATGTCACTTTGATACAACGGATGGAGATTCAAGTTGGTCATTGAAAAGCAATATAAGTATTGTTTATATATATTTTTTTAATGACACATTTTTTGGTGATAAATTAATTAGATAAATTAATTAAGTAATAGTCACTTTTGAATTTTTGGCGCAACACTTTATTATTTTTTGTGTTCTGTGATTGGAGAAGCCAATCAGGATGTGTCTGGTCCTCCACCTTTACGTACAATTTCATTGGTGGTTTTCTTTGTTGATGATCATTTTTTTAAGTTTTATTTGGTGGCATATATAGCAAAACAGCGGTTCGGGCAGTTGTTTTAATAGTGGTTTTGGACATAGTAGTTAAAGCAGTGACCCACCAAAAAAAAGCAATAAAGTAGTTTGTTTGTTCAAATAAAAGTACTTAACCAAATACAAAAAAAAAATCAAACAATATGAAATATTTGTTTATGACGGAATTACAGGGTTCCGTGTGGGATATGAGATCCCAATAACAAGGATCACACTCATGAATCCTCTTTTTCCAGCAGAATTGTTCTCTTGTGCGAAATGCATGAGGTGCATTTATATGTGAAATGCTATCTGCTGATTTATCTACCTTATTGTAAACCGAATAAACTCTGGATTTTTATTGTAGGATTCAGATGTACTTCTCCTTATTTGGATTTTCAGTGCTATAGAGAGCTACAGGGCTCGAGAACCAATATGGCCTTAATACGTTCACATTTTTCCTGATCTAAATACTCAAACTTTAATCAGTCCCCGGTCTCATCTTAGATTCAGGATAGTCTTATGCTTATCCCATGCATGTTTCAAGTTCTACACGTTATTAGCCTCAACCATTTCTACTGGGGGGGGTAAAACTTCCTTACATTACATCTAATGTTGTAAGTTCTAAAATTCTAGAGCACTTAACCTCAAAATAACGTATACAATGATACAAATTCCCACCATCCCAGCAGTATGGCTGTACCTGCAGTCACCCTGACATCCCTAACAGAGTGCTGCCATAGTATGAGAGAAAGTCTGGAACTTTTCTTTACAATAGTGAAATGAAATACCCATATATTGTAAATGTTATTTTTTTCTGAATACAATATTGAAGAGGTTGTGAAGAGATAACATGGCTTAGTGAAAAGAATACGTTTATAGGTACCATACCCTTGTAGGTTATGTATCAAGAGGAGCCACCGGTAGTGCAACATTAGGATTTACTTGTGTGGATAAAGCTGTGAACATCAGTTACTTGAAACAACAGTCAGCACACCAAGAGAAAAGTAGAATGAAGAAGGAACATGACTTTAGGCCCTGTAACTGTACCAACAACTTGACAGGCATGTACAAACAGTAACCAGAACTGCACAGCGCCATCTACAGCTCAAGTGCTATACATACATATTATACAGTACATGCTGATGTATTTCCCAGCAACCCTGACTGTATGTAAAAATATCACAGTGCATTCTGATGTGCAGGTTAAGCAATGGCTTAGGGCCCTATTTTTCGGAAGGTGTCGAAAGGGGTGGGCTACAAATTGCTGCCACTATAATCTACCTTTAATAATTAAACTTGATTACAGGTGATTACAGGTGGTTTTGATGCTTAGTTTACATATAATGCTTTTGTCATTTATTATTGAAAATAGGGGCCTTCCTTTTCATCTTATTCCCCCAAAAACATAGAGATGCCACAGAATATATCAATGTATTATTTAATTTTTCTGACCCTTTGATAGTATATGAAGGTCACTGACTGTAACCCAGACTGAAGAGATTTAATAAGCGTTAGGTATTTTTAGTGCAGCTACATCAGTTGCATTTATTCTGTGCGATATAAGAAGCAGAATGAATTACTTATATAATGGAAGAATATAATAACATCTCAACATGTAGCACTTGTTATGTCAGAGAAAAATGCATGATCCATGAGTATTACCGCAGCACGTTGTTATCGCCAGTAATGCTCGCTGACGCATTTCATGTACAGACCTGCTAATCCGCTATTGACAGTTGAGCTGTGATTCTCCTCCTTATTACTCTCTTAAGCGTCGTTTAGACCTTGTGATACACTGTCCTCTTATGTCATTTCTTTTCTATTAAACAGCTTGTTTTGACTTTACTTGACTTGACTGTTTTATCCAAGTCTTTAGTTCTATAAGACTTAGCTAGAGAAATTGGGTAAATACTGAGATGCTGTTATATACCTAACACACATAATGTATTTGATCTATTCACATCGGTCTGTTATTAACGCTCTTGAGTTTCAAAACGTACGATAACGGTCAAGATATCTAACTGGTTGCATATAAGGAGTGATTATATGGTTATTTTGAACCTAGTAGTGTCCAAACCATCCTTTTCTTTTTTTTTATTATTCATATGAATACTATGACTTTCATTTGGGGAGCATAATGCCGCTGCATAGTTCCCAGGTGTCCCTTTTTAGGAGGGACAGTCCCTCACTATAATATGAAACAGTGGCTTTCCTATTAGAGATGCAAATAATGAATGTTATAATTTTACCATGCCGATTCCCCAGATAATGGTAAAGAAAATGAACTGAGTAAACAAAATACAGACTTGTGGTTAACAAGTTCATTGCCAGGCACTCCGCAGTGTTAGAAGCTACACTGGTGCCAAGAGCAGACTACTGCTGTGTCTCGCTGCCATGTGAACATTCCTCCCTTTTGTGTAAAAGAAATGATTTGGCAAAGACTTTGTTTAAAGTGAATTTTTATTTAAAAAAAAAAAAACCCAAATTAATTAAACACACATGAAACTTGCAACTTTTTCTTATTTTTTTTCCTATGTGCAGGGCCAAATGATTTGTTTACAAATTAGTTGTTCTAAAGTAAGTGTGAACTCCCTCGCCTGTTGAGTGACATAGCAAGAATGGCTGTTGGAGAGTGTGACAGCTGTTTGGTGTACTTAGAAATCAGCCCGTTGCTGAGACTAGTTAAGGAATTATAACCGAGATTGTAATACTACAATTGGCTAAGTTTTACTTACGCTGGTGTATTTACTATGGACGCTGTCCTAGGCTTGACCTAGGGAAGCACCACTAGCAGCCCCTCTACGCCTGCTGTTCTTATTGAGGCCTGCCGGGATATGATGTCATATCCCGGAACTCAGTGTATTAAAAGTATACAGAGCTTTTGTGGTATCCTATGGAGCGTTTGCTGGCTCAGCAAAGTCTTTACATTCGCTTAATGGGCCCAATACAGAGATTTCCATTGTATTTGGTTTGTCGAGCACCGGAGCTCCTAATTTCCCAAGAGAGAGATCTGCCCCACCAGTTTTGTGGCAACAATAATTTTTTTATTAAAAATACAATTAAAAAAAACATTAGTTACTGAAGGCGAACAAACTATTTAAAAAGGTATATTTAAGCATTATTTTGCACAGATTTAAGTAAGTTTTTCTATACACAAATGAGGTTAAATAGAATACCGTGATCTTTCATGTAATACACTGTGAAATAAACTCAACAGCTGTGAAATTATTCCGAAAAATGTCATGATGCTCTTAGTTCCTCTTTTTTCAACAAGGCCAAATGAGAAAATATTTATGAGCAGACACGTCATAGAAGTCCTGGATTAAAACTTTAGAGACCTCTTAGGCACTTAAATTATTATGTTTTGATGTATTTGCAAACATTTTGAAAGTGCACAATATATATTTACCTTACTCTGAATCAAATAATGCACTTTATGCCCGATCAACATCAAAATTGGAAAGAACAAATAGATCAAAGAACAAATAGTCACTCCACGGCTGACTTTTGTTTGAGAGTCACAAACTTAAAATATTAGCATTCCGAGACTTGGAAAAAAATACAAAGTTTTGGTTATTATTATTATTATCTTTTGTTTAGACAATTTACGCAGGTTACGCATGTGACCCTAGTTACAGTGTCAAAAAGTTGACGTTGACATTTTAGGCTTCATTAATGTAATTAAAAGTAACTAAGAGATAACGTTTTTAATGAAATCACTTTTTAGTTAAAATAGCCAATGTCCAAATTCTATTTCCCAATATTGTTTACTTTCATCAGATTCAGCCACATTCATATTCATCTACTTCTTGCCCAATAACGAATTCTAATCTGTGTTTGTGACGGAAGCTGGAACCAGCTTGTTGCTAGAAAGCATTGATGATTTTCACCTATTAAATCTACTTGGCTTTACAACTTAAATAGACCTTTATGCTTACTTTTTCAAAATTCTGTAAAGGCCATTTTATGTAATTATTGTTGCTTTATTCAAGGTTTTTTTTTTTAACCAGACGCTTCGGACACTCAAGTCAAATCTAGTAAGTTCCCAACAGTGGCGTCGGCAGGGGGG